>JAIUZE010001372.1:0-62032 GCA_022085475.1 Heliosperma pusillum | reverse complement strand
TTGTGATGAGAATAACACAAATTAAAGCAAAAAAAGAACGTGGTACAACAAGTGAGAAAAAAAAACAGAAAGAAAATAGAAAGAAAAAAATATTTGTAAAGAGAAAATAAATAATAAAATAGAGAGAATTAAGAAAATCGAGCACTGTATAGTTATTTTTTTTTTAAAAAAGAAATAAAATTGCATTACTCCACCACCAACACGTCCACCATCTCCTAGCCTACCACCAATCTACCAATTAACCCCTTCTAAGCCACCATCTGAAAGTCCATAAATCATAATTAGACCCCTCTAATTATTTTACCAAATTACAAGTTAACATAGTGTTAAATGATTTATGTAACATGCATTCAAATATAAAGACATTATATTTACAGGAGTAAAAAATTCCTTACATTGGTGGTGGAAATAAGAAAAAAAACAAATTAAATTACAAGTTAATCGTTCTATTATCAAATTTGTTATATAACGATAGTCCTAAAAGGTGACATTATAAATGTTTATATAAGCAAACAATACACTTTCAACTATTTTACACCAATATATAGGAAAAAATTGGTTAATGATAAAAATAAGCTATGCAGCTATCAAATATTTATTTAACATGGTTAATTTTATATCACAATTTTTAACTTTGAAGTAAGTAGTTCTAGGTTACACTAGCACATTATTACATCTCTTTGCTCGTCTAATATTATAATATTGTGAAATTGAAAACAAATATACCGTATGTTGTTGTGTGAACAATAATTCAAGTGCAACATTGTTGCGTGTCAGTGGAGGCAATAAAAATGTCAATATGTATCAAACAAACGAGGTTACATTATTGTGCGTGTACTTAAACAATTAATCTCAAACACACCCGTGATTTTAACGGGTACAAAAACTAGTTCATAAATTGAAACATAAACCTATGAGAACTTAGATCAAGTGGCAAGAGATTGTTCTACCTTAACCAGAGGTCTCGTGTTCGAGTCTTGGGTATGCAGTAGTGTTAAAACTCATGAGTTAGAGTTTTACCGCCCTAGTTATCCTACCCGGCTCGAATTCGGATTAAACCGAATAGTCAACACCAAAAAAAAATTGAAACATGAATGTACATATATATATATATTTATTTTTACATTATTTGATGTTACAATTATAATACAAATTGAAAATATTAAACACGGTCTTATACAAAAAATAATAATTTTTTCTACATTGTTTAAAGTTAACAAAATTTAAAATAACAAATTCAAGCAATTTGCACATTTAAAACTAATATTGTATATTTTTAATCTTATTCTGGTCATATTTTTCAACTTTAACTTCATATGATAAAAATGAGAAAATAATAAAATGGGAGGAAGTACTAGTACGGAATCCTTAGATGAATACTCTCCAAGAATGATAAGAGCAAATCAAATTATGCAATAATCACTTGTTGTTATAAGAGATACTTTTCATATACTCCCTCGAATCCAACCCACTAATAGCATTTAGGAAAAATTATTGGGTCTTTCGAAAGGACCAACTCCTTACACCTTAATTTAGTCTATCAAATGAATTATTATAAAGTAAGTTAGTAATTAGGCGTAAGGAATACTTACTTACAATTTTCAAATGACCCAAGAATTTTTCTTTATTCTAAGAGGTCAAACATGATAAACTAATTATAATAATAATAAAAAATATGAAACCTTATAAGACAAAACTTATAAACCATATGATTTTTTGGAATGTTTAGATTTGTTACGAAGAAATATTTCATAAATCAATTTTAATAAAAAGATGACAGGTACTCCGTATAAATGAAGAAAAATATACTTAAAGTATTGCCTTGAAAACCACTGACAATTAGACAAATGTAACTCGAAAGGTTACATTTGACTTTCAGAGATTCAGAGAAAATATAGTACAGAGTACAAGTAGTTGAAGTAAAAGAACATACCGTTTGTTGGCAATATACCGTAATATCCTCTAACATTGTTGTTAGCATCAGATACGGGGAGGTCGAATTCCTGAGAATTATTGGCAACTGGTGTCGGAGTTTGGAAAGGTGAAGATAATGAATGATCAATAGAAAAAGTAGAGTAAAGAAAAATAGTGAGACTCAACAATAGAGATAGATATATAAGTTTAATGTAAACTGGGTTGTTTTGGTTATTAAGTGATGTTAATGATAATGGCTTCACTAATGGTATTGTTTCCTTCTTCATTTTCTTTTTTTCTACTTAATTATTATCTTGGTTTGTTTAAGTCAAGGAAGACTTCCTAAATATGGTGTACTCTCTAGGAGTAGGTTGAGAATTGAGATGCGTAAATGTCAGGTTATAGAATATATATATATAAAATAAAGAAGGAATAAAATAATT
This sequence comes from Heliosperma pusillum, assembly GCA_022085475.1. Taxonomy (NCBI): domain Eukaryota; kingdom Viridiplantae; phylum Streptophyta; class Magnoliopsida; order Caryophyllales; family Caryophyllaceae; genus Heliosperma; species Heliosperma pusillum. The sequence continues at coordinate 59,675 of JAIUZE010001372.1, read as the reverse complement.
CATTAATTCTATTTGTTTGTTTAGATTTATCTTAAAAATAAACAAATGATTGAAATAGAAATAGAAATAGAAATAGAGTGTGTAATTTTTAAACTTTCCTTCTACACTTTGGGTTTCATGGCGGAATTAAATTCCATCAATTTGTAAAACACATAAATTAGACAATTTATGTTAATTGTTTAAAATTCGTTTGGTTGTTATACAAGAATCGAATTGATGCAGAAGTTTCCAATTACTATCTTATTCAAAAAAATCCGGGAACGTTTCAAAAATAATGTCCATAGGTGTATAACTGTAAATCGTCTAAAATCTATATCGATAGGTACACTCAAGTGGATAATTGGAGTAGCATTATTCTTAAAAACTTCATATTTTCTAACGGACAATTATTATGCATGTGTAGAAGAAAGGATGGAAGCAGAAAAGTTAGCAACAAAATTTGAGTGGCCTGAATATTTTTTTTCCACTTGAACGGCTATGTAAAAATGTAATGGGGAATGTTATGGGGAAGAATGCTAAAAACGGTTTGTTGAAACAGTACCAAAAGAAGAGCTATAAAGAAAACAATTTCTGAACAAACTTTCTCCGATAAAAAAATTATAAATTCTCATTTAAAACGGATACTATCTGTTTTAAGCTTTAAACTGGTTTCAAATGACTTATATTTAAACCATTTTATAACCGTATTAAAAGAGATTTATTACAAAAAAAAATAAAATAAAGGAGACCAAAATAAAATAGTCAACTTGAAGTGAAGGGCTTGAAGGTAAGTACGTTAACAGATTACAGATATCAATGAATATGGATAAATATTTTTTTTTCTCTAAAGACCAAGTTGGTTTATTTCCTAATGTTTTTTTTTTGCCTATAACACTACATCATTTTGCGTCCATAAAAGTTTTGATACAAAAGTTCTAAACTTGAGGTTCAAAGATTTTGAGCCTCAAGTTCTTAGAGTTCTCATAAAAAAGAGAAAGTAAGTCTTGCTTAAAACGAGTATTATTTGTCAAGATATGGAGTAAATATTTTGGTATTTTCTAGGTGATTTGGTATGTAATTGACCTATCTTAAGATTAAGACGAATAATATCCATCTTAAATGAACATTTGCGAAAAATAAAGTTCTCATAAAATCTAACCCTACTAAAATAATCTAATGAAGCTGGTGGTACTGAACTCAAAAACGCTACCAACCCTACTAGTATTATTATTGCAAGGAAAAAAAGAATGTTCGGCAATTATTTGTAGTTGATGTGATCACATATTATTATGTCTAAATATTGAACGACTTTAATACTTTGTAGTTTGTACTTGATGTGATCACGTACGTAGAAATTATAAACTACTCGTAATTAATTAAAGAGGTAGTTTAGATTCCGTGCATTGCATGCACAGTTTATAAATTTTTTATTTTTAGTATATAAAGTTGTTATTATATATATGAAGTTGGTAGTTGGTACTTCATTAATTATTTGCTTTTTCTTCATATATTTTGCTTTGAAAAATTAAGTTGGAACAAAAAACTAATTTAAAAAATTGAGTTATGCTCTGAAATATTTTTTAGATGACAAATTCAATAATTTCGACTTATAAATTTTCTCAAATATTTTGTCACAAAATAATAATAGCAGTTTACAGTTTTATTTTACCGAGGATGTGCCATATCATTCTTTAATTAATAGTATTAATAAAAGATTTTAACAATTTATTATTTATTTATTTTATTTTATTTTAATTAGAATATTATAGTTTAGAGTTTAGTAAAAATAATATATTTTAATGAAAAATTAATTTTATTGAAAAGATAATATAGTTTAATGAAATAAGTTATCATTATATTTAACTAAGTAATTATTAGTTTCCCCACCTTTTTTTTTACTTTCTCCTCTCACAATTGATTTAACATATCATATATTTTGTCTCATCCACATGCCATCCGATTCCACCCGATATACATTAATTTATCCGATCATAAAAAGAAAAAGGGGAAATATTGGTAAAAGGATTGAAGGGAGAAAGTTAATAGCAATCCCGAATTAATTAAGCTCCCACATCTAGGTCGTCCCATAGTCACTTGTCAAGCAAGAACAATATGAATATATAATGCAGTATAAAATGGATAGTTTCAAACCTTATTTTTTAATCCAAAATTTCTTTTAAGATGATAATGTCTGTTTAAGCTTAAGACGAGTTTAAAACGAGTTAAAATTTTCATTTGTGTATATAGGACACAACAGATGCACAAGAAAAGGCAATATGTTTGTCTTATATACACAAGCGGTACAATACTTAACCCGTCTTAAGGAGACTTGCCGAACTTTAAATAAATTGGCATAAATTAAAATTATGTATAAATTTCACCAATACTTCGTTTTTAACTGGAGCTAGCAAGTATGACCCGACCCAATCCCAAGCAAACCAGACCCAATAAAACCCGATAGTTTTGTGAACTGAAACCGACCCGACCTGACCCGACGACGACGCATAAGCAGGCCTCACACGATAATTAGTAACCTGAACCCGAACCAGACATGAGCCGATTTTGACCGAAACCAATATATATTGACTCGATTAAATTGATAACCTGACATTTATTAAGCTTAATATTGATCAAGATGAAAATGATTTAATGTTTAGATTTTATATGTTTGACTTGATATAAAACTAAATCTAATGGTTAAAATTTAACTAATTGCGATAAAGTAAACGGACCCGATAATGACCCGATCCAAACCAGTCCTGACCCGCTACATATTTTGACCCGAAAGGACTCGACAACGGCTCGGATCCGACCCGGCTCAACCCAAAAGGGTAGGCTGGCCCGACGGCTGACACTGTCGTCTCGTCGAGGACTTGAGCTGTTTTACTGTTTAGTATCTTGTTTATTTTCCTTGCTGTTAACGGCTGACACTGTCGTCTCGTCGAGGACTTGACACTGTCGTCTCGTTGTCTCTAACAATGTTTATTTGCACTAAAGAAGTACTTTTCTTCTTTAATTTAACCTTCTATAAAATCACATTTGAAAATTCTCAAAGGTGCCAATCAATATTAAAATTAATATTAATATTAATACTGGTATGCTTTCATTATTGACTTCTAGTTTATCCAAATTAAGACCAGTAGGTAGGCAGTCTTATCATACGAGATTAACTTGTAACTTGAGAAAAGTATTTATCGTGTGCAAACAAACAATTTTAGTAGGGTGATAATTTAGAAGTTTAAAGGCTTTAATAAAACAAATATACCTACAAAGACCAATTCTTTTGACTTTTCTTTTTATCCATGTATACGCTATGATTTTTCGTTGAAAATATAATATTGTTAAAATATTATCATGATAAATGTAAATATGTAAATATGTTAGCGTTGTGTTTTAAATTTTCATCTTTTTTTATAAAAAAAAAAGACAATTTGATAAAGTTGACTTCAAATCATGACTGAGTAAGTAATATTATTGGATTTGACGGAAAACAAGGTAAGAAGTTTTTACTCATATAAATTCATGTTTCAGGTCAGGCCAAAGGCTCGGCCCACACCCGAGCCATCGCCATTTTTGATACTCCATTTGTATTTGTGAGAACTCATCTATTTCAATGCAAGATGTGTCAATCGTCAATAATAATCTCCCAGTTGGTTTTGCTTCAGACGGACCATTTTGGTCTGAAGCAATAAGACGGAATTTTGTAACTACTTTACAGTTAGATGTAACCACTATTGAAAACAAGTTGATATAAGCTGTGGTTACATTTTATCAAAAAGTGACAACTTAATCCCGTCTTATTTTTCAGACGGAAATGGTCCGTCTGAAATAAGAATTTGTGATAATCAAAAAGTATATTATAAAGCTATCTCCTATATTATAACAGTTGATCTTGCTTCAGACGGACTATTTTGGTCTGAAGTAATAAGACGGGCTTTTGTAACCACTTTACAGTTAGATGTAACCACTATTGAAAACAAGTTGATATAAGCTGTGATTACATTTTATCAAAAAGTGGCAACATAATCCCGTCTTATTTTTCAGACGGAAATGTTCCGTCTGAAATAAGAATTTGCGATATTATAAAGCTAAGTCTTTTAAAAGGTCCCTATTGGTTCCTTATATTTAGGAGAGAAAAAATTAATTTTTCTAAGTTGACCCCACCACAAAAGCAGACCTGTACATTTTTTGTACGGGTATAAACTAGTTTACTAGTTTTAAACCCGTACAAAAAATGCACAGGTCTACTAATTTTATCAACCAAAAAATAAAAAAGATTTCCGATTATTTTTATTTTATGTTTTCTCAAATATAGATCTAGATAATATATTCTGAGTTATATTTATTACGTCATATTATCAACCAAAAAGTATATAGTTCATACGGTTCTTCTCACTGAATTTATTTAAACATTATATTTATATTATATACTTATTGTCATTGTGAAAAATCCTTTATTGTCATCCCACAATCTGATTTTCATTGTAATAATGTGCAATTCAACTTTGATTGACCTGACTATTCTATATATGTAATTTTTTTGATTAAATATCTCTAATCATTTCGATTTATAATTGTTAATTTATGTTTTTATTTTGTATAATTTTTCAAAAAAAAATTATGTTAACAATTATTTTTTAACATATTTTTTGTATTGATTATATAGTAATATGTGATGTAATTATGGTGTATGCATTTATTGATTGCAAAAAGGTGTGGGATAGAAATTAAATCACAATGAAAATTCATGTTTGATATATATGAGACCCACTTATTGGGAAAGTCTTTTATTTTTGCTGAAATAAAGGAACCAATGAGAGTCTTTAAAAAGTTTCCTCTTTTATATATAAAAGATACTCCAAACAATAGGTTGGTTGGTTGCTAGTGGAGTAGTGGGTATAGAATTTTTCCTCATTTAATTTTTTTATTTTTATAGTGTGCTGATTGTTAATGGATTACTGACTGTTTTATACATGATGTGTGTATGGAGTAGTCCACTTTTTCCTTGACTTTTTTTTTGTTTTTTATTTTCAATCACTGTATTTTATGACCATACCATTAAAAAAATCGGTTTAATTTTTTTTATTTTGATTATTAATGATCTACTTTTTTTTAATGAAATATTAGGATTAGTAAAATGGTGGATCTGTAATGTGTCAAAAACATAATATTGAAGGAGTTTAAATTATTCTAATTGGTGATTGCCTTGTTACAGGTATATTCAGCAATTCAGCAATGTATATCGACGATGAATGGTTTGTAATACCATTATGAGATATTTTTTGGTTTTACGATAGTATGGATTTGCGTAGTTTTGACTCTTACCATGCTAACTATATTGTCGCCAACACTACATGTGGTATGGTAACATTTAGTTATCGTTACCGAGTCTTCATCGAATCTCGATAATGAGCGGTTATAGTTCCGTCTGAGAGATTTTTTATTTAGTTGCAAGAGTATTGTAATTTTAATTATTAATTGTATTTGGAATTTGTTTTGCATGAAATTGTAAGTTTTAAATTTTTATTTTTAATTTTTTTTATTAAGTTTTATATATATTATACTTTGTTATTGCTAAAATATTGTAATTTCATAAAAGTCTAAGAAAACATAATCGAAATATGCTTATAACATCATAAAATCATGAAATGTGAAAATATGCTTATAACATCATAAAATTATGGAATTTGTAAATATGTAAATAATAGAGATCTACCGAATATCAAATAATAGTAATTGATTCCTGATCACACCCATTTTAATTTACTGATCTTACAGCCTTTTTACAATTTACTTAATAGAGATCTAGTTAGAGTTTTTAATTAATAATAGTAATTGATTCCTTCCTTTTTTTTCACCTCTCTTTGATCTTTAAGCCAATAGAAACAAATAACTTTTTTACGAGAATGGAGAAGTAAAAGATAGATGTATTGTTTGTGTGATCAAGTAATTGAAACTATACGTATAAATACAATTTCTAATAATGTGAATGAATTTCTATACACAAGTCATATGAATACGGGAAAATCGTTTGGTTATGAATATATGCGTTGAATATCACATGAGTTGTCAATTACAAGGAGGCTATGAGAAAATTTTAGGTAATTAAGTTTTCCCATTATACAGGCATTAAAATTTCTTAGGAATATCAAATAACTACCATTCACCTGAAAATTAGCAACTAATAAACCTAAATTTTGTAATTTACAAAAATTTTCAACTACGATATGGATATTTTATAAGAGGCAACCTAACAACCCCAAATCGAGTTGGAATTTTTGTCAATTGTTGGTAAAGTTGTCAAGTACAGTAGTAGTTATTAAGTAAGGAGTAGTTCCACCAAATGGATTAGATAAACTTCTGAACATTGCGTGAAAATAGCATTATTTACGCATCCAGCAGTTTTTAGTAGTGTGACCATGTGTGACAAATCAGGTGGGTTCATAAAAGCAGAGTGAGATCTACCGAACCTATCACAGCTCACGTTTTCAAAGCATCTCCAACTTAATTGTGGGTTACGCATATTATTTTTGAAGTTACGGTTGATCGGTACCGAAGATGTCTTATTCTAGATTTTTAGTAGTTAAGAGTTTAAGACGGAAGTATAGTATATAATATCTTTCAGGTTCAAATCCTCTTTCTCTTTTACAGTAATGCGATTAAGTGCGCGCTTTGTTAGATAAGAAAAAAAAAGTCATAATAAATTAGTTTTTGTAGTTTTTTTTAATCTTATTAAAGAATGAGATATTTGCAAGTGTTATTTATATTTACTCAGAAAGCCTCAAAACATATGTGATATCTTATAGACTTATACCGATCTCGGATCATTTACCATTTCGATCAGATTAATCCCTTCGAAGTTTAGGCTTTGATGGTAAAGTATAAAATCGATCTTGAAACTCAACTATTAGCTTAAACTTTTGATTGAAATGATATCCTGATATGAGATTAAAGTCAATGAAAACAAAAGGTCACGTGTTTAAATCTCATCGATCGCTCCCATTTCAAAATTGAAATATTAAGCACTACGTATATGGGAGCATCCACTTGCATGCACGCTTTAAGCTCAACTGGTAATCGTGTGAGGGGAAAAACCGATCCAGAAACTCCAAACATCAGCTTAAACTTTTAGTTGAGATGATTTCCTAACCTATACAACCCACACAAATTGCTCTTTGTAGTGATATTTGATTTATTAAAGCAAAAAAAAAAACTATCCCTTTGTTTGTTCTAGTTTACAATGAAATAAAATAAGATGGCTATAAAATTTGTTTATGAGACCCTTGAATCACCAGGTAATATAACTATTTTTATTTTGGTAATATAAAAGGTAATTAACTAATATTGTATTCATTAAGAGAAAATAAAAAATAATTGTGTAAGCAGTAAGGCCCTGTTCTTTTGGGCTGAATTTTGCTGAACTTTTCTAAACTGAACTTATGGGAGCTGAACTGAACTGAACTTATAGGAGCTGAACTGAACTGAACTTATAGGAGCTGAACCGAACTGAACTTATAAGAGCTTAACTGAACTGAACTGAACTGAACTGAACTGAACTTATAGGAGCTGAACTTTTCTGAACTTAATTTTACTTAATTGAATAGAATTTATAGAATCTAAAATTTACTAAACTGAACTTTATTACATAAGGTAAGATAATAATATAATTCCGATTTATATACATTGGTTTGTTCAAATACATTGTTTTGTTCAAATAGATTACTACGTTTACATCATCTTTATCTGTATCTTTATATACATTGGTTTGTTCAAATACATTGGTTTGTTCAAATAGATTACTACGTTTACATGATTCCGATTTATGTACAGTGGTTTGTTCAACTAGATTACTACGTTTACATTACGATAAAAAAATAGATCACATATTACATCGTTTTCTAACCATCTATTTCCATATCATCATCTTCCTCATCACTTTCTTCTTCATCTTCACTATCACTCGTAAGTCGTAACAACGAATCCATTGCCTCGCCAAATATTTTTTTACTATCTTGTTTCACAAATTCTCATTTGTGACGGACACTATCCGTCGCAAGCTTAAGACGGATACCATATTCTCTCACAAAATACCCATTAAGGGTGAGTGGAAAGCACATGGGGGTGCCCACCTTGTCCCCTCCACCCATTTCATCTCACAAAATACCCGTCACAAGATCCGATCCGTCGCAAGCAAGACCTACTGATCTTGTTTTGTACCTTGAACATGGCTTTTTTCCGCTTATCATCAAACATGCTCAAATCTACTGTTCCTTGAATATTCACGTCATGTTGTATAATACGTATTGCAAGAGTAGTATGCATCCTTATAAAATTATGGAGTGTGAATGTATAAACAATAATAGACATTTGATACTTTTATGACATTCGGGGCATATTTTTTAACACCCATTTTTTTTTCAATTGACCAAATGTCATTCCAATAATTAATGTCAAATGTTTTTATATCAGTTTTCATAAATAATATATTTCGTATAACTTTTCTGAACTTAATTTGTAAGAATTGAATTTTTCTAAACTGAACTTATAAGAGCTGAACTGAACTGAACTGAACTTATAGGAGCTGAACTGAACTTATAGGAGCTGAACTGAATTGAACTTATAGGAGCTGAACTGAACTGAACTTATAGGAGCTGAACTGAACTTATAGGAGCTGAACTGAACTGAACTGAACTGATAGGAGCTGAACTGAACTTATAGGAGTTGAACTGAACTTAAAGGGGATGAGTTTAAGTTCAAAAGAACAGGGCCTAACCGCCTAAGTACCATGTAGTCCTGTACTAAGTAGCATTCGTTAAACTCTAATTGTCAATACAATTCATTATTATAGGAAAAACCCCTCAATATCCGCTCAATTAGGGCTGATAATGAGACGAGACAGCTCGCGATCAACTCGAGATCGGCTCGGTCCAAGCTCGGTCAAAGCTCGGCTCGTGTGAGCTCGGGCTCGGCTCGAGAGCTTAACGAGTCAAACCGAGCAAACACCGGCTCGGCTCGGAAAACTCGCGAGCAGCTCGAATTTGTGTGATTAGAGAAGATTTTCCTCATATTTTATAAAAATATATTATCATTATTATATATTTGTATCACATATATTAAATTTCTAACTTATTTGCCAAATTTTTTTACATATATCTTTCGAGTCTTGTTATTGAAAATATTGGAAGAAAAAAATTAAAAATCAACAATTATATATAGGCTCGATTTGAGCTCGAGTTACTCGAGCTCGCGCTAAAGCTCGCAAGATTTTTTACGGGCACATTTTTTTCAAGCTCGGATCGGCTCGAGCTCGAGTTTTGGTTCTTGAGCACAAGCCGATCGAGCAAGGCCAAGCTCGGGCTCGGCTCGGCTCGTTAGCACCCCTACGCTCAATCATTTAACAAGGGGTTGAATCAATTACATTGGTCTTCCTTTACCCATCACTAAGAAATTTCAAGGCAACCTAAATTAATGAAATAATACAAATTCGTGATTGATAAGTTTAGGGTGGCTCTAAATACACTCCAACATATTCCGGGATACTTTTTTTATGTCTCACGCCTTTATTTTCCAACTTGTCAAATAAAGTTGTTATAATCAAATTTAGGGTACCTTTGTTCAAGACTAATAAATGGAGTGTCCTGGTAGTTTTTCCGAGTGTATTTATGTGCACCCTAAGTTTATCCTGTCCTTTAAGCTTCAAACAGATAGAAAAAAATAAATAGGAGAATTGGATAGAAAAAAATATATATACGGAGTAACTAATGCAAAAATTTGTCTCATTTATCTTAAGTAAAATTAATTTACCATATTAAACTCGTTTTAGTCGTTAAATGAATATATCCATTTTAAAAGCGGAAAAAGGCTAAAGTAATGCGAATGTTGTTAGTGTTTGATAGTTTGGTCACTGGTCAATTGGTGATACCTCAACTTTGAACCATAAAAATAATTGACTTCACAACAAACATGACCAAAACGAGTACTATAACGTAATTTTCAAGACCCATAAGCGTAAACATTTACTACAAGTCTACATTCTACAAGACCACAACCCAATCACCTAGAAAATAAGAAGAATTATGGAGTAATCGTGATGTGTAACGTCATACAATCGGTTTATGTAACGTCATACAATCGATTTAAATAACATCACACAATCGGTTGAAATAATGTCATATAATCGTTTAAATAACGTCATACTTCACAACAAACATAACCAAAACTTGGAATGTCATATCAAGTGATTTAAATAATGATAAAAAGGAAAAGTGATTCTGAGATGTACACGTACCTTTGCGTCACAAATGTCGTACGTACGAGCAATCGTTTAGAGAACATGCAAAAAATAAAGGACATGGGAGATTTACGTGGTATACGATCAGATCAAGTAAGTATTTCACCAGGGCGAGGGAAAATATTTCACCATGTTCGCAGCACTATAAGCTACTCAGCCCTATCTGTAAATAGAACTATACCTCCAAAAGTATAATAGCAAACATTTTACAAAGTTATTAAGCTTAAAAATTATTCCATTAAGCTCAATCATAACTTTGTAGTATACCTCGACAAATTTGTTAATTACTAATTCTCATTGAAGACGAGCATGCTGCATGCCCGTCTTCAATGAAAACGGTTCGGGTTGCTACTCACAAAAAGGCAAGTGCGAGTAGTAGGGATGTTCACTGGTCCAAAATCGGACGGGACCAGATAACCATTTATCCCAAGACCGGAGACGGGACCGGTTAAGAGGGGACCCGAACCGGAACACTTAAGGTCGGGTTTTTTCCGGGTTTGAAATCCTTAAGGTCCGGTTTTTTCCGGGTTTGGAGCGGACCATATCTTATTTTAAAGGGAAAATTGAATTTTTTTTAAAGTATTGACCGCACCGCACCGGAGACCGACCGCCATATTTGTTAGGACCCAAAGACCGGATCACCAGATCATTATGGATCCGGTATGGATTCTAGACCGAACCGGTCTAATTTGTCTGTCCGAATCAGGTTTTGAACACCCTAAATAGAAGGACAAGTGGAAAATAGTCAATAACTTTGTGACAAAGCTGGACTAGGCTTAATAGAGAGTTTGTACAACTAGTTGTTCAGTTGTATAATCAATTTAACTGTTATATGCCGGTGTATTTACGCAGGTGTTAGACTTGTATCATCACTCATTAGTCAACATATCAGCACTAAAGACTTTTTTTTTTTTTAAATTATTAGATGAAGTTGGTCAACTAATAATGAACAGCTGGTAAGACATGATGCATCATAGAAGTCTCATGTGTAAGAGAAATGCATAGCAATTCTGTTGAGATTTGCGAGATGTATTTAACTATAATAAATCAAAGTCAATCGGGAATCAGGCAAACAGATATGCAGAGCAATTCTGTTGTATAATGCAAAAAACCCATATCCAAGAGATTTTTTATTTAGTGAAGCTGTGAAAGATTGAAAGGTGTTTATTAAACACAAATTAATAAAGTAATTATAAGGCGTCAGATAATAGAATGTGTAACTTTGTATAATCCCCTAAATTAGGAAGAGAAATTGGGAATGGCAAATAAGCTTGGTTGGACATGTGAGATATTGTTGATTTGGAAATCAATCAATATCTATCTATCTATCTATCTATATTATTAAAGGAAGCTTTTTTTGAGTAATTATAGAGTCTCCAACTTTATAAAAAGACTTCCGAGTCTCCCACTTTCACTAAACACTTTAAATTAATGCAACTCAGACTTTAGAGCAATATCAACTACAATTACAATTACAATTGCATAACAAACCGTTAACTAGCTAATTAATGAAAAACAACTTGGTCAATTATTTTATTTGTTACATTAGAATCATACTTGAGGTAGAGTTTTTAAACTTTCAAGTTACCTCTTAATGAAATTCTATCTCGAGAGTTGCTATTGTAAATGTACAATCCCTTGCCAGGGAGATTATTCTTCCTTTGATTAAATAGGAGTATGGTACAATGTATTTGACAAGATACAATTCACTAAGTTCCTATTTACTAGACTAACTACACAATTCACTAAACATAATAAATGACATTTTATTCACATTGACTAATAAATGACATTCTATTCACATTGACTAATACACCCCCGCAGTCAGAGCAGGAACGGAGCAGACGCGAAGACTGGATCGAAACCTATGAACCAAATGCCTGGGAAGGCCTTTAGTGAATATATCCGCGTATTGATAGTCGGCAGGAACGTGAAGAACTTTGACCAGGCCAAGGCGGACTTTTACTCGAACAAAGTGAATGTCAATCTCGATATGTTTAGTTCGCTGATGTTGAACGGGGTTGCCGGAAAGATAAACAGCATAAACGTTGTCACAATAGACAAGGCTGGCACGTGAGAGTGGAACATGAAGTTCTAAGAGTAAATTGCGTAGCCAGCTCGTTTCGGCAACCGCCTTAGCAACGCCCCGATATTCGGCTTCCGCGCTAGACTTAGATATAGTGAGTTGGCGTTTAGAGGACCAAGACACTAAATTTTCACCAAGAAAAACACAATAGCCGGAAGTCGATCGTCGTGAGTCAGGACAACCCGCCCAATCGGCATCAGTGTATGCAGTAAGGTTATGTGAGGCGGATTTGGAGATGGAGAAGCCATAGTCAACGGTGCCTTTTATGTATTGTAAAATACGCTTCATGAATTGGAAATGGGGTTCACGTGGGGCGTGCATAAACAGACATACATGTTGGACAACATAAGAAATATCAGGCCTCGTAATGGTAAGATATTGAAGAGCACCTGCAAGGCTGCGGTATAGGGATGAGTCCGCAACAAGAGGACCAGCCGTGGAGGACAATTTTGCACCAGGTTAGACAGGAGTAGAGACAGGATTACAGGACCCCATGGAAGCACGTTGGAGGATATCACGGGTGTACTGTGCTTGAGAAAGAAATAGGCCTGTGGTGTTGCAATGAACCTGTATCCCAAGAAAATGATTAAGCTGTCCAAGATCAGACATGGCAAATTCAGCGGAAAGAGTACGGATTATCTGCTGGAGAATAGATGCAATGGACGTTGTTAAAATTATATCATTGACATACAGAAGTAGGTAAGCCATGTTAGCCCCATCACGATAAATAAACAATGATTGATCACAAACACTACTTTGGAAACCCCGAGACCGAATGAAGGTTACAAAGCGATGATACCAAGCTCGCGGGGCTTGCTTTAAACCATATAATGATTTACGAAGGCGGCACACATGGTGAGGGGCAGAGGGATTAACAAAACCTGGCGGTTGGTGCATAAACACCGTTTCAACAAGATCGCCATGTAAGAATGTGTTCTTGACATCCTATTGGTAGCGAGACTGAGCACAGTACGGATCGCTGTGGGTTTAACCACCGGGCTGAAAGTTTCATCGCAATCAATGCCGATCTGTTGACACTTACCATTGACCACAAGGCGAGCCTTGTATCGCTGCAAAGACCCGTCAGACTTATATTTATAACGAAATAACCAAAGGCACCGAATGACAGGAGCATTGTGAGGACGCGGTACCAAGTCCCATGTTTTATTATCAATTAAATCACGATACTCATCGGTCATGGCGGCATTCAAGTTAGGGTCCTGGAGGGCGAGTTTAGGTGATTTGGGAAGAGCGGAGATGATGGGTGTGGTCGTGGCAGCTAAGGAGGTGAGAACACGGGGTTTGAAGATCCCGTGCATGGCTCGGGTATGCATTGTGTGCTCACGGGTTGGCTGGGGTGTTGGGACAGGTGATGGGAGGGATGTGTCAGGTGGTAGAGTCGGGACAGGGGACGAGTGTAAGCGGAGGTTGGGAGAAGGGGAAGTGTGTGGTGGTGTGGGGGGATGGTCATGGGTGGAAGACGTAGGGGGAGTGGCAGGGGTACGGTAACTGCTATTTTGGGGTGATGCAGGGCGAGGTGGAGGTTGGGTCAGGGCATCAATAATGGCAGGGGAAAGGGTGGTTGCCGAGGGATCAAGGAAGGTATACGGGGCAGGGGGGGTCATGGAGGACTGAGCAAACGGGAAAACTGATTCATCAAAGGTAACATTACGCGATATGATAAGCTTACCACTAGCGAGATCAAAACATTTGTAACCACGGAATTCTTGAGGGTACCCGAGAAAGACACATTTGGTGGAGCGAGGGGCAAGTTTGTGGGGACGTTTAGAGGAGAGGTTAGGATAACAAACACACCCAAAAACACAGAGGTCGGAATAAGACGGATTTTTGTGAAAAAGAGCGGAAGTAGGTGAGCGGAAATGGAAGATTTTAGTTGGCAATATGTTGTGTAAATGCACGGCCGTGTGCAGGGCATCGACCCAGAACGCCAGTGGCGTGGATGAGTGGTGGAGCAGGGCAAGAATGATTTCATTTATACGGCGTAGCATTTGTTCGGCGTTGCCATTTTGTGAAGATGTTTGTGGGCATGAGAAGCGGAAAATGAGGCCATTTTTATTGGCAAAATTACGAAAATCTTTGTTATCAAATTCACGGCCTAAGTCACACTGAAAGGCTTTGATAGGACGGTGAAATTGAGTGGTGACATAGTTACGAAAATTTAGAAATTTGGAGAATGTTTCGGATTTGAATTTTAAGGGGTATACCCATACAAATTGTGTGAAGTTATCAATTAAAATTAAATAGTATTTGTAGCCAAAGTTATGGGTGAAGTCCACAAGTCGCTATGAACAATATCAAAGGGAGCTAGAGTACTAGAAGAGGAATCGTAAAAAGGCAATCGTTTATGCTTACTTATTTGACAAGAAGGACATAAAGACGATTTGGACTGGCTATTACAATCAATGCTAGATTTGGACTTAAGAAAATTAAAAACATTGGCACCCGGATGACCAAGACGGGAATGCCAGACATCGGAGGAAAAAGTAAGAAGGTGCGGGCTGGACTTGGTGGTGGACTCGGTTGAGATAGGATATAAATCGCCATCACTATTGCTCCTCAGAATCAGATTCCCATTCGCTAAATCCTTCACAGAAAAACCACACGGGTCAAATTCCACGGAAACATTGTTGTCTTTGGTAAATTGTCGAACGGAAATAAGGTTTTTAATAATTTTTGGGGTATGTAAAACGGTACGAAGGTGGAGGGTCCTATTTGGGGTTGCTATGGTGGTATTTCCAGACCCATGGACATGAATGCGGGCACCATTACCTACGTAAATAGAGTTAATCGTACTGGAATTGAGTGGGGAACGAAACATACCTGCGTCCGCACTTAAGTGAGATGAGGCGCCAGTATCCATGTAAAAGGAACCGTGACTAGAGGGCATCTGGAGTGCAGCGAGTGCTTGGGCCAAGTCAGTGGGCTGCGGTGGCGGACCATCATCAAAGGCCATGTGTGCTTGGCCGTACGCAGAATTGGATTGGCGAGGGCCACCACGAGCAGATCGAGGAGCATGGGATGGTGCAGAAAATGGCCACGGCTGCCATGGAGCAGACCATCCTGGGAAGGTTGGGTATGGGCAGGGAGGTGGTGTCCATGAAGCAGGCCAGGCTGGCATAGAGCCCCTCGGAGAGGCCTGGGGTGTAGGTGCGGTGGTCGTCGAATTTTTCGATTGATGGCGAGAACCACCACCATTGTAGCCACCCTTGGCATTTCCACGTTTGGCACTATTGTTGCGTTTGTGGTTGCGTGGGGGTGGAGGGGCGTCATCCCAGGCGCGAGATTTGGTGGAGGGAGCAAACGGAGCAACCAAGGTCGTGGCTTCCTCTCGGCTGGATTTACGATGGTTTTCAAGTTCAATCATGCTACAGGCTGTCTCAAAATTGGGCAGCGTTTAATTGATATATGATGCAACCGTATCATATTCTTCCGGCAGACCACGAACCAATTGAAGAACCAATCGTTGATTAGTGATTTCAGCGCCAACATCTTTCAATTGGCCAGACAGTTTCCGTAGGCGTTGGCAGTAGGTGTCAAAAGACGGGAATTTTCCGAGCTTGAAGTTATGAAATTCGTTCTCAAGACTTGCAGCTCGAGCACCTTTATTGTTGAGAAAAATGTTTTGGACGCGGTTCCAGGTTGTTTGTGCGGTGGAATCAGATTCAAGAACACGGGGCAACAAGTCATCCGACAACGTGCCATAGATCCATTGGAGAACGTGGGCATCAATTTCATACCACGCAGCATACATTGGATCGGTGGTGGCAGGGGCGGGCGTGCCATCGATGTGGTGGAGAACCTTGTATCCGCGAGCATGAAGCGTGAAAAGGTTCACCCATGAAGCGGATACTTTGACACCGTCCAGAACACAGACTTTATTCTGAATATTGGTGACTGTGTAGACTGGATGAAGGGACGGTTTGGGAGTCGAGGTATCGCCGTCGACCATTGTAGCGTGATGCAACATGAGTTCAATGTCAAGCTCAGAAACAAGTCCAGCCAGCCTATGATCAGTCTAACCACAACTCAAACTCAACCTTACCCTATGTTAAAAGCTACCTCAATGCTTTGTATAGTCCAGGCCCAAGCAAACAAGTCATGACACGAGCCATTGATAGCCATGACACGAGCCAGGGCAAGCCAAGACACAAAACAGACACACAAGAACAGCCAGTCAGCCTTCAGGAAAAGTATTCAGCAGCAGCACCTTGGGCAGGGTCCAAGGGTGTTTTCCAAACTTAAAAACTTCAAACCAAGGATGGAGCTTGGTCCTAGGAAGGGTCTACTACCTTTTTGTCCATGGTACCTTCCTCATAAAACGCCAGGATCACCTCTTAAAACAAGAGCCAAGTTCACCAGTCCAGTTCTCACCTATTCAGGAGCAGTTCAGCTGTCACTATCAAAGTTTCTTCTTTTGGCCAAGCAGACTCGAGGGCTTTTTGCTCAGACTTTGGGGACTAATACTACTCCATTTTAGGACCAAAACACCAAGCAAAAAGTCCATTATGTACCATATAACAAAGCAGCAGCAAGGCAACAAGAAACCTGTCATTTTCAGAACTGTTTTTCTGATGTTTACTTTATTTCAGTTTGTATCAGTTTGTAGTTGTTATTTTGTTTTCTTTTGAGGATCATTGCTAGCCTTAGATATGTTTGGACGTTCAAGATGTAATCCTATTGCCTATATAAGGCTTGTTTTTAATGAATGAAGGCAGATTTGAAGTAAACACAAAAGCTGAAACCTTTGTTTCTGTTATCATCTCTTGGCTGTGTGCTTGAGAAAGCTTCCATTGCTGTATGCTTGGAAGTGAGCCTAGACCCTTAGCTGTGTTCTGGGATCAAGGTTCAACCCTCAACCATTGGCTTTGTGCTCTGGTTAAGGTTATATCAGCTTTCCTTTAGTATTCAGTCAAACAAAAACAGAACAAACATTGAGTGTCTTAAAATTAGCTTCCATTGTCTATATTGTGCTTGTTTCCTTGACATTTTCAGTGCAATTGGTTATCAGAGCTTTGGTTTGTGAGTTCATTTACCTAACTACATTTAAAACACAAAAATCAACCATGAGTGAAGAGAGAATTGCAGGTCTTGAAACCACAGTTCAAGGTCTTGTCATAACTGTGATGGAAGTCTCTATATCTGTCAATGAACTCCTTGAGGGCCAACAGTACAATGACATAAGAGGAGGCAGAGGTCGAGGAAGAGGAGCACCATTCCCACAGGGTGGAGGAAGAAGAAGACAACCTGTAGAACAATTTGAAATGACAGACTCAGATGGCTCAGATCAAAGTCTTCTCAAACACCAGGACAAAGACATAAAGGTAGAAATCCCTGACTTTCTAGGTAGCATGAACCCTGATGATTTCCTAGATTGGTTAAGGTCTTTAGAAAGAGTCTTTGAGTTTAAAGGATACACTGATAGAAAGGCTTTTAAGGTTGCTATCATGAAACTAAAAGGATATGCCTCACTGTGGTATGAAAACATGAAAACCTTGAGGGTTAGGGAAGGGAAAGAACCTGTTAAGTCATGGCTCAAACTGAAAAAGAAAATGAGGGCTAATTTTGTATCTAGAGACTACACTCAGGACATGTTCATTAAGCTCACTCACCTGAAACAAGACCAAAGACCTGTAGAGTCTTATCTAAGGGACTTTGAACAACTCACACTGCAATGTGAGGTTGTTGAGAAACCTGAGCAAAAGATAGCAAGGTTCTTAGAAGGTTTGGATGAGAGGATAGCTAGTAAAGTCATGCTGCAGAATATATACTCCTTTGAGGAAGCTGTCAAATTGTCTCTAAGGGTAGAAAAGTTGAGGAAGGGAAAATCCAGTGCCTCTAAGACACCAGCTAAAACCCCTAACTTCAAACCCTTTGTAGGAGTCAGGATAGGAGAACCTGTGATCCCTGCTAAGACTCTTGTCAACCCTGATAAAGGCAAGGCTGTTGATGCAGGCCAAAGAAAAACTACCCCTCTCAAAAAGTGTTTTCAATGTCAAGGTTATGGGCATTTTGCTAGAGAATGTCCATCTAAAAGAGCTCTGAGCACCCTAGAAGTAATTCATTGGGGAGAGGATGAGGTGTTGGTCTGTGATGATGAAATGGAAGAGCCTGAGGTAGAGGCTAGTGAGGAGTTGATAGAGCCTGATGCTGGTTTAAGTTTGGTAACATGGAGGGTAATGCACACACAACCCCAACCCTTAGTGGAAGATCAAAGACACCAAATCTTTAGATACAGGTGTACCATAAAAGGGAGGGTTTGTAATCTGATTGTGGATGAAGGTAGCTGCACCAATGTGGCTTCTAAAACACTGGTAGACAAACTAACATTGCCCACCAAAGACCACCCTCAACCTTACAAGCTTAGGTGGCTGAACAAAGGGGCTGAAGTTAAGGTAGATCAACAGTGTGTTGTGCCATTTTCTATTGGGAAAGGATATGCTGATGAAGCCTTGTGTGATGTACTGCCCATGGATGCCTGTCACCTCCTATTGGGTAGACCTTGGGAGTTTGATAGGGATGCTGTCCATCAGGGAAGGGACAACACTTACTCTTTCAGATTTGGGAAGAAGAAAATCATCTTAGCTCCTTTACCCCCTATCCTGAAAGAAAACCCTCCACTCTTAACTGAAGCTGCTAAGGAAGTTCTGCTGTTGAGTGAATCAGAAATGGAGCAAGAGTTAAATGATCTCAGACCAGTCTATGTACTCCTCACCAAGAAGGTAGGGGAAGGTTCTAACCAGGTGCCCGAAGAGGTACAAGCTTTGCTGAAAGACTATGAAGATGTTTTCCCTGCTGAACTACCTAGTGGGTTACCCCCACTGAGGGGAATTGAGCACCACATTGATCTGGTGCCTGGGGCTGTCCTTCCAAATAAGCCTGCTTACAGAAGTGACCCCAGGGCAACACAAGAGCTGCAATCTCAGGTGGGAGAGCTGCTTAGCAAAGGGTATGTCAGGGAATCTCTCAGCCCATGTGCTGTGCCAGCATTGCTAGTGCCTAAGAAGGATGGAACTTGGAGGATGTGTATAGACAGCAGAGCAATCAACAACATCACCATTAAGTATAGGTTCCCTATACCTAGACTTAATGACATTCTGGATGAACTCAGTGGGGCTCAAGTGTTCACCACGATTAATCTAAGGCAAGGATATCATCAAGTAAGGATTAGAGCTGGAGATGAGTGGAAGACTGCATTCAAGACCAAGCATGGGCTGTATGAGTGGCTAGTGATGCCATTTGGGCTCTCTAATGCCCCTAGCACCTTCATGAGGCTAATGACAGAAGTATTGAGGCCCTAATTGGGAAAATTTATTGTAGTATACTTTGATGACATTCTAGTCTATAGTTCATGCAAGAGGGAACACCTACAACATCTGAAGTTACTATGTGAGGTTCTGAGAGAGAACAAGCTCTATGGTAAGCTGGACAAGTGCACTTTCATGCAACCTGAGGTTCATTTCCTTGGGTTTATTATCGCAAAGGATGGAGTAGCTGTTGACCCTGAGAAGGTTAAAGCTATCAGGGATTGGCCCACCCCCAAGACAGTAACTGAGGTCAGGAGTTTTCATGGGTTGGCATTTTTCTACAGAAGGTTCATTCAGGGGTTCAGTTCCATCATGGCTCCCATCACAGAATGTATGAAGAAAGGGGATTTCACTTGGGGAGAAAGGGTAGAGAAGTCCTTCAATACCATCAAGGATCTGCTGTGCAGGTCCCTTATACTAGGCTTGCCTGATTTTAACAAACTGTTTGAAGTGGAGTGTGATGCAAGTGGGTTGGGAGTTGGAGCAGTACTGGTGCAAGAGAAGAGACCCATAGCCTATTTCAGTGAGAAGCTAAGTGGAGCTAGGCTGAACTACTCTACCTATGACAAAGAGTTTTATGTCATAGTAAGAGCCCTGAATCATTGGGGGCATTACCTGAAACCCAAACCTTTTGTGCTACATTCAGATCATGAGGCCTTGAAGTTCATTAATGGTCAACACAAACTCAATCCCAAGCATGCCAAGTGGGTGGAATTTCTGCAATCCTTCTCCTTCTCAAGCAAGTACATAGAAGGCAAGACCAATGTAGTGGCTGATGCCCTGTCTAGAAGATCTGTGATGTTGACATTCATGGAGCAAAGGGTCCTAGGTTTTGAGTTCATGAAGGAACTCTACATGGAAGATCCAGACTTCAAGAAGGAATGGGAAGTGTATTCAGAAGGAAAACTCAAGAAGGGAAGCAGATACTTGACACAGAATGGCTTCCTCTTCCAAGGAAACAAACTATGCATACCCAGAGGTCCTTACAGAGGGTTACTAGTCAAGGAGGTCCATTTCAATGGGCTTGCAGGGCACTTTGGAGTACAAAAGACCTATGAGATCTTACATGAGCAGTTCTATTGGCCCAAGATGCTGGGTGATGTGCAGGACACTATCAAGAGGTGTAAGCCCTGTCAACTAGCCAAGTCACAGTTCCAAGCAGGCCCCTACACCCCACTACCTATGCCAAACAAACCATGGGAGGATGTCAGCATTGATTTCATAGTGGCACTGCCTAGGACACAAAGGGGCAAAGATTCAGTAATGGTGGTAGTGGACAGGTTCAGCAAAATGGCCCATTTTGTTGCCTGTAAGAAGACAGAAGATGCCATGGGGGTAGCTGAACTCTATTTCAAGGAAATAGTAAAACTGCATGGAGTGCCAAGGAGCATTGTGTCTGACAGAGACACTAAGTTCATGAGCCACTTCTGGAGGTCACTCTGGAAGCTTCTAGGGACAAAGCTACTCTTCAGCACATCCTACCACCCTCAAACAGATGAACAGACAGAAGTCACTAACAAAACCCTGGGAAGGATCTTGAGATGTATCATTGCTAAGTCATTAAAAGATTGGGATGTCAAGCTGTCACAGGCTGAGTTTGCATTCAATAATGCTCCATCCCACAGCACAGGTAAAACCCCATTTGAAGTTTTTTATGGTGCTAATCCTCTAATGCCAACAGATCTAGCCCCAGTGATAAGGAAAGAGGTCAATTATGATGCCAAGGAAAGAGTACAACAGATGATGCAGATTCACAGGCAAGTCAAGAAACAGATTGAGAAGACAAATGAAATGTATAAGTCAAGAGCCAAAGGTCCAAAGAAAGCTAGGGAATTCAAGGCAGGAGACATGGTTTGGCTGCACTTAAGAAAAGAGAGGTTCCCAGAGAAGAGGAAAAACAAACTGATGCCCATGGCTGATGGTCCTTTTGAGGTGCTTGAAAGGATAGGACCTAATGCTTACAAGATAGACTTACCAGGGGATTATGGGGTGCATGGAACATTCAATATAGGGGATCTAAGTCCTTATCAAGATGAGTCTGAAGATGAAGAGGATTTGAGGGCAAATCTTTTTCAAGAAGGAGGGGTTGCAACAGGAGTTCAATGTCAAGCTCAGAAACAAGTCCAACCAGCCTATGATCAGTCTAACCACAGCTCAAACTCAACCTTACCCTATGTTAAAAGCTACCTCAATGCTTTGTATAGTCCAGGCCCAAGCAAACAAGTCATGACACGAGCCATTGATAGCCATGACACAAGCCAGGGCAAGCCAAGACACAAAACAGACACACAAGAACAGCCAGTCAGCCTTCAGGAAAAGTATTCAGCAGCAGCACCTTGGGCAGGGTCCAAGGGTATTTTCCAAGCTTAGAAACTTCATACCAAGGATGGGGCTTGGTCCTAGGAAGGGTCTACTACCTTTTTGTCCAGGGAACCTTCCTCAGAAAACGCCAGGATCACCTCTTAAAACAAGAGCCAAGTTCACCAGTCCAGTTCTCACCTATTCAGGAGCAGTTCAGCTGTCACTATCAAAGTTTCTTCTTTTGGCCAAGCAGACTCGAGGGCTTTTTGCTCAGACTTTGGGGACTAATACTACTCCAGTTTAGGACCAAAACACCAAGCAAAAAGTCTACTGTGTACCATATAACAAAGCAGCAGCAAGGCAACAAGAAACCTGTCATTTTCAGAACTGTTTTTTTGATGTTTACTTTATTTCAGTTTGTATCAGTTTGTAGTTGTTATTTTGTTTTCTTTTGAGGATCATTGCTAGCCTTAGATATGTTTGGACGTTCAAGATGTAATCCTATTGCCTATATAAGGCTTGTTTTTAATGAATGAAGGCATATTTGAAGTAAACACAAAAACTGAAACCTTTGTTTCTGTTATCATCTCTTGGCTGTGTGCTTGAGAAAGCTTTCATTGCTGTATGCTTGGAAGTGAGCCTAGACCCTTAGCTGTGTGCTGGGATCAAGGTTCAACCCTCAACCATTGGCTTTGTGCTCTGGTTAAGGTTCTATCAGCTTTCCTTTAGTATTCAGTCACACAAAAATAGAACAAACATTGAGTGTCTTAAACTTAGCTTCCATTGTCTATATTGTGCTTGTTTCCTTGACATTTTCAGTGCACGTGAGGCTAGGACGAGACGAGGGGACGACTTGTTTTTCCAGGGGCAGAGACGTGGACACAGGAGGATCGTAAACAACCTGATACCATGTAAATGTACAATCCCTTGCCAGGGAGATTATTCTTCCTTTGATTAAATAGGAGTATGGTACAATGTATTTGACATGATACAATTCACTAAGTTCCTATTTACTAGACTAACTACACAATTCACTAAACATAATAAATTACATTCTATTCACATTGACTAATGAATGACATTCTATTCACATTGACTAATAGCTATATATACACTTACCATGCGCCTAAATTTCTCATATTTCATTATTTCATTATTACTGATGCTTTCTATTCTTATAATGAATTTTTGTTATTGCTATTTTTTTACGTACTTTTATTTGTCGTTTGCTCCCTTTACTATAGCCTATGGTTATTGTTATTTTTGATGTTTTCAAATGATTCTAATTAACCTGGCATGATATTTGTAGGACATATGAATCACATATGAAGGTTGGATTTTAATCAAAGGGAAAGAAATAATTAAAACTGAGAGGTAAATTTTTTAGATTATGCATGCACACAGAATATTGTTTTAGTAGCCGATCTTTTGTCTCTCAAACGAATTTTTAATTTAGGCAAAAGAGATGAATATAAGCAAACTTATTATCCAGACGGACTCGCAAAGATTTAGTATGATCTATTATTATGATCTTACACACAAGGATTTGCACTATATTATTGTGATCTTGGGGCTTTTTTTATTTCTAATGTGATTTAGTATGATCATATTACGGTTCTATTTTCGTACAGGGTTTATAAATAGGCATCTTACATACAAGGATTTGCACTATATTATTGTGATCTTGGTTGATCCCATATCATTGGTGTAATCATGAGATGAATCCGGGGCCTAAATTAAACTCATATTGTGTAATACACACATAAAAAATGTTATCATGTTATTTGTGCAACGTTCAATGAGTTAAATATGAAAAATCTTATCACGTTATTAACTTTCAATGAATAGGACTTGCAAAGGAGTTTAACAAGAACAACTCATATTTGAGCGAAGTTACATAGAGATATTTTTATATGCAAAGACCTTTAGGAATGGTTAAACTTCTTATTTGGTCTATCATGAATAGAGCTAATTCACGTTCCACAAATTTTCAATTAAGACGGCGATATTCGTCTTAATTGTAAAAGGGGTCAAGTATCACTACATTTTTCACAAATTCTCAATTACGACGGCACTATTTGTCTTAATTTTAAAAGAGGCCAAATATCATAACACTTATTACGTATATTAGATAAATATATCGATTTTATTGTTTTTTTCCCATGAATTCTTACAAGTTAGATCTTCATTCAAACCAAAACGAGTAGTAAGTACAGAGCGTCCACTTGAGTTGGTACACATGGATTTGTGTGGACCTATGAAAGTCAGAAGCCGCGGTGGATCAAGGTACGTATTCGTTCTAGTCGACGACTACTCAAGGTATGTATGACCTATCTTTCTATTTACTAAAGATGAAACTTTCGATGAGTTTGTGGTACTAGTGAAGCTTGCCCAAAACAAGTATGATAAAAAGTTAGTTTCCATTCGTACGGATCATGGCACCGAATTTGATAATCAAGCCTTTATAGAATATTGTAGGGAGAATGGTGTAGGACATAACTTTTCTGCACCACGAACCCCACTACAAAACGGTGTCGTGGAACGTATGAATAGAACACTAGAGGACATGCCTCGCACTATGCTTTTGTGTAGTGGCCTTCCTAAGAGTTTTTGGGCCGAAGCCATTAGTACTGCATGCTATGTGGACAATAGAGCTATGATTAGACCTATTCTAAAAAAGACTCCCTATGAACTTTTAAGAGGGAGAAAACCCAATATAGCTCACCTTCGTTGCTTCGGGAGTTTATGTTTTGTCCATAATAATGGAAAAAGTAATTTGAGCAAATTTGATACACGAAGTGACGAAGCTGTGTTTGTTGGTTATTCTAATCATAGTAAAACTTTTAAAGTCTTTAACAAAAGAACTTTGTGCATAGAAGAAAGTGTTCATGTTGTATTTGATGAAGATAATGTGCCTGAGCAAGTTGAACAGAATGAAGAAGAAGACATGAATGATCCCGACTTTCGCCTTTCAAGGGATGACGTGTCAGATATCAATGAAGAAGTTATTGAAGGAATCAATGATGAACATGATAAATCCGCAAATGACCTTGAAAAGAGAACTGAGACAATTGTTGATGATACGAATGTCTCTTCTCAAACTAAGGAAAAAGAAACTGAAGTTATAGCTAATGATGCTATAACTTTGAACCCAGATCAAGATGTTGTAACTGAAGTTGTACCAACTTTAGCTATAACCCCGGAGTCCAACTCAGGGGGAACCAATCTTGACTCTGAATCATTTTAGGAAAGTGAAAGTTCATCAGATGATGATGAGCCTAAGAACTCTAAGAAATGGAAATATAAGAGTTCTCATCCTATGGATAGTATCCTAGGAATTTTGAATAAGGGAGTTCAAACTAGGCGAACATTAAATAACTTTTGTTCATTCTATTCATTTCTGTCTACCATAGAGCCTACCAACATCAAAGAAGCACTTGCAGAATCCGATTGGATTGTAGCAATGCAAGAGAAGCTTCAACAGTTTGAACGTAATAAAGTCTGGCACCTCGTGCCACGACCTTCTAATCGAACTGTAATTGGTACTCGATGGGTATTCAGAAATAAATTGGATGACTCAGGAGTTATAGTTTGTAATAAGGCTCGATTGGTCGTTCAAGGTTATAATCAACAAGAAGGGATTGATTATGACGAGACATTTGCACCAGTAGCAAGACTTGAAGCTATTCGCTTGCTTATCGCCTTCGCAGCTCATAAAAGAATGAAATTGTTCCAAATGGACGTTAAGACTGCATTTCTTAACAGTTATTTGGAAGAAGAGGTTTTTGTTGAACAATCTCCCGGATTTTTGAATAGCAAATTTCAAAACCATGTTTTTAAACTCGATAAAACTTTATATGGTTTGAAACAAGCACCTAGGGCTTGGTACGACAGATTGTCCAAATTTTTATTACAAAACAATTTCAAAAGAGGATATGTCGACAAAACCTTATTTCTAAAATCCGAGGGTTCTGATTTACTTGTTGCGCAAATTTATGTAGACGATATTATTTTTGGTTCTACTAACAATAAATTGTGCAAGTATTTTTGAGATCTAATGACCTCATAATTTGAAATGAGTATGATGGGAGAATTGAAATTCTTCGTAGGACAAATTCAACAAACCAAAGAAGGAATACAGATTCACCAACAAAAATATGTCAAGGAGCTAATCAGAAAATTTGGTATGGAGAACGCTCATCCTATGAACACACCTATGGTAACTGATAAAAAGTTGACCTTAGACGAAGATGGTAAGTCTGTAGATGAGACTACATATCGAGGTATGATTGGTTATTTATTATATTTAACTGCAAGTAGACCTGACATTATGTTCAACGTATGTGTCTGTGCTAGATTTCAATCATGTACTAAAGAGTCACCTATGATTGCAGTTAAACGTATCTTGAGATATTTAATTGGTACATCTAATTTATATTTATGGTATCCACTTGAGTGTAATTTCGATCTAGTAGGATATTCAGATGCAGATTATGCAGGATGCTCTTTAGATAGAAAAAGTACCTCTGGATTTGCTACGTTTGTTGGACCATCCATAATTACTTGGGGCTCAAAGAAGCAAAATTCGGTTGCGTTATCTACTGCAGAAGCCGAATATATCGCTACAAGACTGGTATGTTCTCAACTACTTTGGTTAAAGCAACAATTATGTGATTATGGTGTTAATGTTGGTTGTATGCATGTACTTTGTGATAATACGAGTGTTATTGTTATTTCTAAAAACCCAGCTCAGCATTCTCGTACTAAGCATATAGACATTAGACATCATTTTTTGCGCGACCATGTAGAAAAGGGCAACATTAAACTCGAATTTTGTAGTACTGAAAATCAATGGGCTGACATTTTAACAAAGGCGTTAGCGAGAAGACGTTTTGAGATTTTGCGGTTGGAAATTGGTTTAATCAGTAGCAATTAAATTCATCATAATTATTTTGTGAACCTGCGTGACTGGTTAGAATAAGACGAGATTGTATGACTGTGTCCGCATATTTCATTGCTAGTATATTTGTGTTTAATATTATATATTTTACGTGAGTATCTTGCATATTAAGTGTTTTATGAAAATTGAATTATAAACCACATATTTGCCAAAAACCTATCTTCTTCACTTCCCTAATTGAACCAAAATTCTACCCAATTATCCTATTTGGCCGAAAATTCTCAACACCAAATACCTTACCATATCTTTTTATTTACCTAATCCTATCCTTACCATATCTCAAAAATATTTACCTTAGATTCCTTTTCCTACCCAAATTCAAAAAAAGAAGAAGGGGGAAATATGATTCTCATGAGCCGGCACCCTATGTGCCTAAGTACAAAAGTACAAAACCCAATACCACTTTTCATTATTACCTATCACTATCACCATCAAAACACTTCACCAATTTTTTTTCTTTCTCTTCTTTCTCACGGCAACAACAACAACAATAATAAAAAAAAAAAAAAATTACCCAACAATTTCAAGCTTCAACAATGGCTTTCACAAGATCAAAAAATACCAAAACCCCAAACTCCAAAATTCCAAAACCTAGCATTCCCACTAATCTCTCTCCTAACCCAAAACAAACCTAGCCAAGGAAGTGCATTGGTGAAGAGCGGTTCGGAAATGCGTGAGGGGATGCACATTATCTTTGATGCGACGAAGGCTCTTTCTTTTAGGTTTGGAACTTCGATGTATGCCTCACCGCCCAAGCTAATCATGTGTAGACGTGCCTTGATCGCCTTTCTACTCTTGAGTACCGCACCCGACCCGATTACATTGACCCCAACATCATCCGCCAACCCAATATGCCTTGATTTTCTTATCTTAGCTTGTTTGTTTCTTGAACTACTTTTCCATTCGGCCCATTTTGGCTTTAAACAATTATCCTATTCAGGCTCATTTGGCAATAACAATATTTCTTGTGGTTTGTAGTTTTTATTGACATTTGATATTTGATTTTGCTTGCTATATATCGTTTAATATTTCGTATTTTGCATATCTATTTCTTGCCTTGGAGTATGTTATTCTAGTCATTTTATATCCTTGTTCTTATCTTTTCAATGATGCCAAGAGGGGGAATAAATGATATGATTTGAGTCTTTGCTTAAGCTTGCTCCTTGTCAAGACTCGTTATCTCTTAAAGTCTTTCAAGTTATAACTTTGACTAAGTTGTTATGTTCTTGCGATCAAAGTTGCTATAACTTTTGGAGTGTTTTGTTGAGGGGGAACTATACTTAGTCATAATGTTAAGAGTAAATCATAAGAGACCTGTCATCATCAAAATGGAGAATTTGTTGGACCTATTTTATAGTTTTGATAATGACATATGGTTACTTGATAATGTGCTTTACTTAATATATCATATACGTGTAATTGTGTGCTTTAGTCTTATTATAGCTAGCAACAATTATGAGAAGAAAGATCAAAGTTATAAGAACTTCAGGCATAACTTTGACAAGTTCTGTGAGACAAAGTTATAACAATTTCAGGAATAACTTTGGAAGTTTACATAGAAGTTATAGCTACCCAGTCATAACTTTAAAGAAAAATGCTTCAGGCAATATCTACCTCAAATAACACAAGACTCAAGATGGAGGGTCTTTGTGATCAAGATGAAGAGATGATCTGTATACTGAGATCTTTGTGAATATTAGATAGTATAGGTCGTCATTCGGGAACTATTCCATTCGAGTGATTTTAAGTTCAAAGTTATAGCTTTAGCCTATAACTTTGGATGATAAGTGTTGATGCATGATTTTGGAAATAAAATGTTTTAAATGTTTTCAAAAGTGAAAGAGTATTTTTATATTTATCAAAAGTTTTAATAAAGAATATATTTATGTGATTCTATTGGTTAGTAATACAACTTATGGGTTGTCATGCTACCTAGGGTTTCGAATATATTCTATCTCAATTTGTTGTTAACCTAATAAGCCCACCTAGGTTTTTAGCCACCTAGGGTTTCGTGGAAACCTAGGTTTGTGCCTCCTAGGGTTGCGTGCTCCTAGGGTTTCGTGTAGCTAGGGATTTCGGCCTACCTAGGTTGTTTTCCTTGTTTACCTTAATCTAGGATTCTACTATATCGTTACAACAATATTTTGATATATTAAAGATAAATATATTTCTAAAAGATAAACCAAATAATATTTTGAGATAAAGATATTTCTATAAAATAAAGCAAATATTATTTTAAGATATTAAAGATAAATATCTTTCTTAAATATTAAGCTAGGGTTTTAGATCTCCTATGCTTTTATTATAAATACTCCTTCACATCTCATTGTTGAATGACACGAGATACACAAGAATCACACGGCACACATACTACTTGTGATAATTTTCCAAAATCGTTTTAAAGCAAACCTTTGAGCAAAATATTTATTATTTTTAGTGTTTGTTTTTCAAAAGAGTCGTGCATCAATTATTATCAATCGCTTGCGTGAAATACGTTATTAGATAATAGTACATCACATAATCTTACAATTCTTTAACGAGAATCTGTGTGAGTTATATTGTACATTATTATTAACGTAAGATAGTATAGAGTATTTAGCGATACTCACCTTGAGTTATAATCATAGTTGATTATACGAGTGGGTTGATAACTTTTGTAATCTGTAGAAAGGTAATAAGAATTATTAATCGAGAATAGTGGACGTAGGTTTCAACGTGTGAAACTGAACCTCTTCAAAAATCCGTGTGCCTCTCTCTACTCTCTTTACTTTTCGTTATTTCGTTACTTACGCTTACTTTGATTAATTAATTAGTTTATTTTAATCCATAAGATCAAATAATTAATTACATATCATATAAATCGAAAAAGTGGGGCTAGTTTTTAATACTCAATTCACCCCCCTCTTTCGTATTCGATCAATAGACTCTACAATGTGGAACTTTCCTAACTTTTTTTCAGTTTGTAGTCGCATTTTTAATGTTGATCGCGGCGCAAAATAATATATTCATCCATACCTATTTAAACAATAAGGGTGCCCATTTTTATTATAATAAAAATTAGTACCTATTTGGTTACCTATAACTTCATGCCACTTTAATAATAAGTTAATAGCCCTTTAGTTAAGGAGACCAATTATATATTCCGTGCATTGCACGGGATTGAGTTATATTTCATTATAATCATAAAACTTCAAAATTTTATTTTTATAAGTTAATTATTATATATTATTTATGAAAATGATATTAATGCAGACCCGTGCATCGCACGGGCATAAAATCTAGTATATATATAAAAGAGGCTTTTTTCGAGCAATTCTATTGATCAACATCATCTTTTTCATCTTTTTCATTTTTAAAATAAATTTTATTATTCTAATACTCCCTTTATTTTTAATAACTTTGACCGTAAATAAGTTGGAGAATAAAAAATATTAGATTATAAAACAAAATTACTAACACTTATTTTCATGACATCTTTCACGAAAAAAATTTCAAATATAAAAAAAGTAGCATATAGACGTCAAAAAATACGGTCAAAGTGTCATCTAGAAGACCGCAATAAAGCAAATTGGGTGAAAATAGGTGTGTGGAGGGAGTCCTATTATAATAATTTAATAACAGTAAAAAAATAGTTATTTTACAAAAATAATAGTAAACTACTTAGTATGTTATTTGTCCCACATTGAAAAATAATGTATGTGTGGTGAATATGTTATGTATACATTGAAGATTTGTCCCACATCGGAAAAATATCATAAGTTGGGTGATCATGTAATTATAAATAGGAGTCGTCCTTGAAACTTAACTATCAACCCAAAATCGTTTAAGTTTCTCAAATACTGTTTAGAGAGCTCTTAAAAGTTTGTATTAATTATGAAAATAATATAATTAGATTCGTTGTAAAAAAAATGTTATCATTACAGTATAGAATCTCATATTACTTGCACATACTTGACGTAATTCTTAGAATGTTATTTATCCCGCATTGAAAAATAATGTAGGTTCGGTGAATATAACACCTACAAATAATAGAATTGTTCCTATGATTACAAATAGAAGTCATATTTGGAACTTATATATCAACCCAAAATCTTTAGAGTCTCTTAAGAATTGTCTTAGAGAGCTTAATTCTTAAGTACCTTGGATCATTTGTTTTTTGTGTAAATGTATCAATCAAAACATATGCAAACCTAATAAATGATTTGAATAGAAGAGTCATGTTAATATTTCCCGGATCATAATATAGGTCAAATATAACTTGAGCCATGACAAAGTTGGTAAAATATGGTTAAAATTGAAGTTGACTCAATATATCAATATTATTTCTTGAAATTATATTTTATTATAGTCTTATAAGTTAATTATAATAGAAAATTTATGAAAATGACATTAATGTAAACTCGTGCATCGCACGGGCATAAAATCTAGTTATACATACAAGCAAACAAAAATCTAACATCTTTATTCTTTTAAAATACAAACATTTAGAGCCATTTGGTAAAGTCACCTCATCATATACACAAGGGTCCACTAACTTTCTAACTTCATTTAATTAAAATACACCTTCTAAAAAAACACAAATATTTAGAGTCATTTGGTGAAGCCAATTCATCATATACACAAGGGCCTACTAACTTTCAAACTTTATTTAATTAAAATACACCTTCTAAAATATGATTAAAATTGACAAAAATGATTTATGCATTAAATTTTTTATTTCCATATTTACGAATAATTCCAATGAAAATTTAGTACACGTTTGTTTTTAGGATCATTAATTTTTTTTACCAAATATAAATTAAAAAATCATTTTATATATAATATTTTCCCCACTTTTACACAAATAATAAGAAAATACTCATGTAACTAAAAATACTATCCTTCCATTGAAGTATGATATAATCGTAAATTGGTGTTTATTAGTGATGTTAGTTTTATTGGAAAATAATATTAATAATAATATAGATATACTAACAAATTAAATTATGTAATATATTTAAAACCATACCAGACCAGTTTGCAAAATTATAGTTAAAAAAAATCAACAAATTAAATTACAGTTTAATGAAGTGAATACTAATTGGTGAGAAACTATCGATTTATTAAATACTAGTTTTAAACCCGTGAATAATTGCACGGGATTGAATAATCATCAATTTGATTAAATGCATAAATAAATAGTTACAAATGATATTGAAGTTTTCACTACGTTTCGAACTACGTATCTATTAAAAAAAATATTCAATAATAAATCGGTTCTAATATTGGTCCATAATAAAAAAAAAACTTTGGCCTATAAAATGGATTTATTTAAAACATTATGAACTCACGGCTTAACCTCACAAATTTAGGGCTCCATATAAAATACCACTAACCCTAGAATATGTTACTCAACTCCTCTCTTATTCCACAATTCGTCGACTCTCAGTTCACATCTCTTGACTGCGTTGAATCAAATCCACCAAAAAGTACCAACAAACTTTATAAATATAATTACCAACAACGTTTTTGAAGTTATGTAAGTATCCAAGTTCTTATTTTAATTTTTATTTCCTACTGGAAAAAATTAGACTTAATAATCTGAAATTAATTTTAAATTTTTACATGAAAGACTCGAACTAAATTGTTGTTTTTTAATTTATTGTTTTTTAAATTACATTTTGTTATATAATTTTAAGGATTTTTTTTCTTATGTTATGTTGTATATTTCTTGTTTGCCCAAGTTTTCTTAGAAATAAAAAGTGAAAATACAATGTGAAATTAATTGTTGAGTTTACTTTTATATTAAGAATATGAGGAGAGAGGGGTAACTAATTAGGAGAAAAGATTGTGGAGCCCATTTTATTTTTTCTTTCCTTAAATCAAGCAGCCAATAAGAAGCAATGAAATATTATTACTTTTATATATAGTAGATTCACTTTATTAAATATAGTTTATTTTAACACAATCAAACGGGTTAATTTATAATATTGGTCATGTCGGAAATAAGTCAGGTGACTCGCGTTAGAAAATGCTCAGAAGCAGGTCAGAGCTGCTGATGTTAACCGTCTTACAACTGAAATATATAATTTGTCTAAAAAATAAATCAAGTTTGTTATTATCGCTTTAATCATATCAGTACTTACATCACTTCTAATGTAGTAATTATAAACATCAAGTTTTTTATATAATCTTTTAATTCAAAATGTTATTTAGAATATTTTAATTATTTTTTTAATACTTATTTCATGTTGGATACAAGAGTGTTAATGTATTGGGTTTAATATTTTGTATGAAGTATTCTATGTTTGCGCCTGTGAATTTCAAAAGTTAACATTATTATTTATTTATTTAAATATATGATAAAAACAATGTTAGAAAAACAAACCCGTGCAGATTGCATATGGGTAAAACTAGTATTTTTATAAAAACCTAACATAATTTGTAATGCATAGATGAATTTTATGGCTAAGGCTATTTGACAAATTAATTGGCTATTTGAGGCCGGTTTCAAACTATTTAGGATTAATGGTGGCCGCGGGTACACTTTATCACTTGCGGTTTTTTTTCCACGAGAGTGTAAAACCATGGGAGTGATAGGGTGATACAACCCTTCTAGGGACCCTAGTTGCTTAACCTCTTCTCTATATATTTTTCTAAAACTTAGAGCATCTTTTAATTTGGGATGACCCAAACTGCCAACTTCCTCAACGCTTTCTATTTTTCACATTTTCCTCAAAGTTACAAGAACGTTAAAATTGTAAAATTTACAAGATATTCTCATTAAAAATAATTCAAGTATTAAAACTAAGTTTTGCTATATTCAGACTATAATCTGAATTTGACTAAATTTTGGTTTTTAAAGTGCCTTTAAAAATAAGAGATAGCTCAAGTGGTAAAAGTTATTTACTTCAATTGCAAGTTTGAGGTCGTATTCGATTCATACACGCGACATAATTACACAATAGCTAATGTGAACACAAAAAATATCTTAGAACACACGTTAAAAAAATCGTAAAAACTGTATATAAAAAGTGCACAATGCAACTTATTTTAGTACCACTTTTGAGAAAAACTGTAAATATATAATCTGTACTTCCTACTACATCAACATATACGTGAAAAACTCTTGTTTAGTTCGCATGCACGTACTTCCTACTACATACATGCATCGTGCACCAGCCAATGAGCCAATAACGCATTATGCCATTATACTCAATTTATAATACATACGAATAATAGATTATAAATAATATTAATCAATCAAGCCATCAATAAAACAATAATAATAATAAGAAAGTTGCATAAGAGATTACTGATATACAAATAACAACGTAACTATAAGTATATTACGGAGTATTTAATACGGAGTAATAGTAGTAAATAATAATAACAACTTTATTCCATCTTCCATGTAACTATCTAACTGACTAACTACATGTATAATCCTGATTATTATCCTAACCTAATGAACAATTAATAAAAATTATTACTCGGTGTTATAACTATTAAATTAAACTGTAATATTGTAATTAAGTGTATAATTAACTCGATGGCGATGGAGCAGTAGCAGCAGAACAATGATGGCTAATAACACCCTCCGAAAGTGGTAATGGGTGTTTTACAAGAGGTTGGCAAGTATCTTCGATCTTCTCAAGAGCACCGCAACACTGTGCACTAAATTTTATCTCACGGTTCATCAAATAATGGTGAAAATCACGTAAACAAGCTCCCATCTTTCTGTCGTGGACTGACATGAAGCATTCCTTCTGTTCTTTGCTAGCCATATGGTGGGGATGGTATGGGAATTTCACATCTACGTCGTAATCACCGATGTCTCCAGAGTCGGTGTCAGGGGTGTCTGGGGACGTTGGGGGTTGAGCGGCGTAAGGGAAGGGGAACCCGGGTAGGTGTACGTGTGGGAGTAGGTGTGGATGTAGGTGTGGGTGCGGGTGCAGGTGTGGGAATATGTGGTGATGTTCATGTGGGAATAACCATGGTGGGATAAATATGGCTTCGGGTTCAGAATCGCCCATATTTCCAGAATCGCCGGTGCTTGGGGTGTTTGGGGAGGATGGGGGTTGAGCGGTGTAAGGGAAGGGGAACCTGGGTAAGTATGGGTAGTGTGGGTGTAGGTGTGGGTGCGGGTGTGGGTGCGGGTGTAGGTGCGGGTGTGGGAATAGGTGATGATGTTCATGTGGGAAGAGCCATGGTGGGATAAATATGGCTTCGGGTTCATTGTCGGATTTGGGTTGTTGTTCTTGAGCATGGGCGATAATGCCCAAAGACAATACTAGGAAAGTGATTGCAAAAATCTTCATAATTGTTTCTTCTTTGTTTGTGTTATCTCAGAGATAAAGTTGTGAGTTGTGAAATATATGGATGGGGTTGCAAGGGTTTATATAGGTATTGAAAGGTGTTATTCATATGAAGTCAAATACTTACCGATTACAGAGTAAATAAATAGCAAGCGTGATTGAGTATAATTAAGATTATTGTAAGTTTGAAGTAATAAAAAATTAATAAATCGGTGATAGGTAGGTTGTTTAAAATAGAGTTCATAGGTGAGTAGTATTTTGATCAAGTTCGTAAGTATTCCCGGATGATAATAATAATACGGATTACGTAGTAATATAATTGATCAAAAGAAACTAAGCAGATGTTGTAAAGAGGTTTAATAAAGGTAGAACATGCATGTAATTACTCCAATAAGGAGTGTGATTCAAATTATAATATGGTTAACACTTGGAAGGGTATTAGGAATTTTAGTAGAACCTACCTATCCGTAAGTAGATTATACATCTGAAATATTACTTTTAAACTGGGTACAACTGGTTGTATAGTTTTTGAATTTTATAATAAAGTTTTGAATTTCTTTTTAAAGATTACGAGCTTTAATACATATAACGTTTCTGAGCGCTTTTGCTTAATCATTAAACTAAAAAAGTTATAGTTAGCTCAAAAACTATACAATAAATTTAGTTAATTTTGAGTTTTTAACGTCAAATAATTAAAATGTAACTTATAAATTAAAAGCTCAGAAAAAATCTATGAAAGGTCAGTTGCTAAAAGGTCTGATGTAATATACTCCCTCCGTCCCGGTCATTTGTTTACCATTTCCATTTTAGGGTGTCTCATTCATTTGTTTACCTTTCTATATTAGGTTAGCTTTATATGAGTAATTTGATCTTTCAATGGGACTATAGTCTACTTGTCATTAACTAAGCATAACCACAAATGGTCCCCTACCATTTTCTTAATATTTGTGCCAAAATCAAAGGTAAACAAATGACCGGGACGGAGGGAGTATCAAATAATGCATCTTCCTTTTTCCATTACGAACCCCTAATCGTAAATATGGACACAATTCTTATGCATGATGAATTCAACATTTATATGAAGCAAAGACATATATATGCTCATGAAATAGTGGAAGGGGAAACGTACCAAGCGTGCATGCAAACTAAATTAGAGTTTCACGTATTATGTACTACTTTTGAATTTATTTCATTGGTGCATTAGCCAATGTATACTTTGAAAGGTAAAACTATGTAGACAAATGGAGGGGGGTTCAAAAACAGACGAAATAAGTAACTTAAATTGGAGTTTTGAAACAATTTTTGATAAAAGTGATCTTTAAAGAAGTAATTTTAGCAAAACAACTTATAAGGAAGTAATTTTAGAAAAGTAAAATTTATAAGGCAATAATTCTTAATTTACTCTCATATCTTATAATCTGTACTAGATTAGTACAAGCTGTCGAGTCAATAATCGAGAACTCGGTTGGAAGAGAAATTGGGAATGGCAAATAATAAGCTTGGTTGGACAGGTGAGAGTTTGTTGACATGGAAATTATACATACAAGCAAACAAAAATCTAACATAATTTTATTAAAACCTAACATCTTCTCTTTTTTTCGATTATTTGTTTACCATTTTCATTTTAGGGTGCCTCATTCATTCTTTTACCTTTTTATATTAGGAAGATAATCTATGAGTAATTTAATCAGCCAATAACACTATTGTCCACATGGTGACATCCATCAAGTACCACCACAAATGGTCCCCTATCATTTTCTAAATAATTGTGTCAAAAGTAAAGGTAAAAAAAATGACCGGGACAGAGGGAGTAATTTGCAATGCATAACTGAATTTTATGGTTAAGGCTATTTGACAAATTAATTATTGGCTATTTTAGGCCGGTTTCAAACTATTTAGGGCTCGCTTGGGATGGGAGTAATAAATAAGGGAGTAATGGGAGCTAAAACAAGAAGAAATTAAAGGAGATTTGTGGTTTGTGCCTTTGTGGTGCTTGTGGAGGGTGGAAAGAGGAGGTGGCGAAGAAATTATTACATTTATATGGAGGTAATAATTACTTGGGGTGGGGGTGGGTAGGTATTACTCCCTTAATGGGGAGGGTCTATTACACTATATTTTCTCATTTCTATCCATTTCTATCTCCAACTTCTATCACTTTCCTCCATTTTTTAGTTCATATAAGCTCTATCACTTCATCACTTTCGGTTTTTTATCCACGAGAGTATAAAACCATGGGGGTGATAGGGTGATACAACCCTTCTAGGGACCCCATTGGCTTACCCTCTTCTCTATATATTTTTCTAAAACTTAGAGCATGTTACAAGAACGGTCAAATTGTAATTTTTACAAGATATTCTCATTAAAAATTCAAGTATTAAAACTCGGTTTTGCTATATTAAGAATATAATCTAAATTTTACTAAATTTAGGTTTTTAATGTGCCTTTAAAAATAAGAGATAATTCAAGTGGTAAAAGTTATTTACTTCAATTGCAAGTTTGAGGTCGTGTTCGATTCATACACGCGACATAATTAAGCATTAGCTAATGTGAACACAAAAAAAGTATCTTAGAACGAACATACGTTAGAAAAATCGTAAAAATTGTATAATAACGCAACTTATTTTAGTACCACTTTTGAGAAAAACTGTAAATATATAATCTGTACTTCCTACTACGTAAACATATAAACTCTTGTTTAGTTTGCATGCACGTACGTTTGGTTGGTCGTTGTTACACTAAATACATGCTCCGTGGACCAGCCAATAACGCATTATGCCATTAAAATAGTAGTAAATAATAGTAGTAAATAATAATAGTTAGTATCTAATAACTGACTAACTACATGTATAATCCTGATTATTATGAACAATTAATAAAAATTATTACTCCCTATATTATAACTATTAAATTAAACTGTAATATTGTAATTAAGTGTATAATTAACTCGATGGTGATGGAGCAGAAGCAGCAGAACAATGATGGTTAATAACACCCTCCAAAAGTGGTAATGGGTGTTTAGCAAGAGGTTGGCAAGTATCTTCGATCTTCTCAAGAGCACCGCAACACTGTGCGCTAAATTTAATCTCACGGTTCATCAAATAATGGTGAAAATCGCGTAAACAAGCTCCCATCTTTTTGTCGTGGACCGCCATGAAGCATTCCTTCTGTTCTTTGCTAGCCATATGGTGTGGGTGGTATGGGAATTTCACATCTACGTCGTAATCGCCGATATCTCCAGAGTCGGTGTCAGGGGTGTCTGAGGACGTTGGGGGTTGCGCGGTGTAAGGGAAGGCGAACACGGGTAGGTGTGGGTAGTGTGGGTGTAGATGTGGATGTAGGTGTGGGTGCGGGTGCAGGTGCGGGAATAGGTGGTGATGTTCATGTGGGAATAACCATGGTGGGATAAATATGGCTTCGGGTTCGGAATCGCTGATATTTCCAGAACCGGTGCTTGGGGTATCTGGGGAAGATGGCGGTTGAGCAGTGTAAGGGAAGGGAAACCCGGGTAGGTATGGGTAGTGTGGGTGTAGGTGTGGATGTAGGTGTGGGTGCGGGTGCGGGTGCAGGTGCGGGAATAGGTGGTAATGTTCATGTGGGAGGAACCGTGGTGGGATAAATATGGCTTCGGGTTCAGAATCGCCGATATCTCCAGAATCGGTGCTTGGGGTGTCTGGGGAGGATGGGGGTTGAGCGGTGTAAGGAAAGGGGAACCCGGGTAAGTATAGGTAGTGTGGGTGTAGGTGTGGATGTAGGTGTGGGTGCAGGTGCAGGTACGGGAATAGGTGATGATGTTCATGTGGGAAGAGCCATGGTGGGATAGATATGTCTACGGGTTCAAAGTCGGATTTGGGTTGTTGTTCTTGGGCATGAGCGATAATGCCCAAAGACAATACTAGGAAAGTGATTACAAAAACCTTCATTGTTGTTTCTTCTTTGTTTGTGATATCTAAGAGATAAAATTGAGAGGTGTGAAATTTATGGATGGGGTTGCAAGGGTTTATATAGGTTTTGAAAGGTGTTATTCATATGCAGTCAAATACTTACCGATATGATTACGGAGTAAATAGCAAACGTGATTGAGTATAATTAAGATTATTGTAAGTTTGAAGTAATAAAAAATTAATAAATCGGTGATAGGTAGGTTGTTTAAATTAGAGTTCATAGGCGAGTAGTATTTTGATCAAGTTCGTAAGCATTCCCGGATGATAATAATAATACGGAGTAATATAATTGATCAAAAAAAACTAAGTAGATGTTGTAAAGAGATTTAATAGAGGTAGAACATGCATGAAATAATTAATAAGGAGTGTGATTCAAATTATAATATGGTTAACACTTGGAAGGGTATTAGGAATTCTAGGAGACACTAGTTTTAAACCCGTGCAAAATTGCACGGGTATGTCGTGTTTGTATGTTTTCGCCGCTTAAGTTAACTGGATGGATGAAGAATATTGATAATAATAATGTAAATAGCAAAGTAGAACGTGTTACAAAATTCAATAAACGTACATAATTATAGAAATAAGTGAACAACAACATTAAACCTACAAATATTCGAAAATTTCATGATATACAACATTAGTTGTTGTATTGGATATACTCTTATTACTATCAAAAATAAGAAGTTTCAAGCCCGCTCTTCTAGTAACTCTAGAAATTGCAACATAAAGTTGCCCATGACTAAAGACCGGTCTTGGAAGGTATATGCTCACCTGGGATAAAGATTGTCCTTGACTTTTATTTATTGTCATTGCAAAGCATACAGCTATGGGGAATTGCCTTCTACTAAAGCGTACTGGAAATTTGCTTGAGTCCGAAGGAGTTAGTGTTATTCGAGCGATGTAAACAATATCACCTTTCCGACTGCCAGTTAAAACTGTACACCTAATAACACGCGTCCTTAAATCTGTCACAATCAATCTCGTGCCATTACATAACCCGCGAGATTGGTCAATGTTCCTAAGAAGCATGACCATAGCACCAACCTTCAAACGCAACTGATGATTAGGGAGACCGGAACATCTAATACTGTTAAGGAATTCTGTGGAGTGTAGATCACGCTCACCAATAGATGTGTCGTCTTTGCTAACTTCATCAGAGCTTAGATATATTCTTTCATCATTGTCAATAAGCGATAAAACATAATCGTTTACCGCATCAACAATCTCATGAGTTGGTGCAAGGATTGCCCTTTTCCTGTAGATAATCAGGATTCCACAATTGGCTTTCAAGTGCTGGGTAAGTAACGTTTACTAATGAGGCGATAGGGTCGGACACGTCTTCAATGAGTAAGTCAGGTGGAAATTGTAGCTCCACTTCCCCAGTATTATCACCACCAGCTAAGCCATTTCCAATTTCCAAGATCCACTCTGAGAATTTCTTTATATCATCGGCATTGTTGCTTGAACTTCCAACTTGCAAACGCATGTTTTTTGTCAATTTAAGAACCTGCAAAAATAAAATAAAATTTCATTTGTTCGTCAACGTCAAGAATGGCGAATCATATAAAATTAAAAAGATGTACTGATAAAAAAAACAAAGACTACCTTGCATGAAGACCACAAATAAGATGAACAAAGAGAAGCATGCACAATATCTGCTCTACTTCCTTTAGGCACAACAGGTAGAATTTGACGAAAGTCCCCCCCGAAGACTACCACTTTTCCGCCAAAAGGTTCGTCTGCATTTCTCTCGTCTACAACACGCATTATATCTTTCAGGCTTCGATCAAGAGCCTCAAAGCTGTGTTTATGAGTCATTGGCGCTTCGTCCCATATTATGAGTTTCGCCCTCCTCAAAAGTTCTGTTAAATCACTACCGGGTTTAATTCGGGGGCAAGTGGAGTTTTCGGTCACACTAAGTGGGATTCCAAACCTAGAATGAGCTGTTCTACCACCAGGAATCAAGGTTGCTGCAATTCCACTTGATGCCACTGGTAAAACAATATCACCCTTGCATCTAAAAGCAGCACACAAAGTTCGCCAAATGAAAGTCTTCCCAGTCCCGCCATAGCCATATACAAAGAACACCCCACCTTTGTTCTTTGATACAGCGTCTACAATTTCATTATATATCATCCTCTGTTCATCTGTCATTATAGATAAGTTATTATCATGTTCTTCACGTAAAGACTGTCTATCATAAGACAACTCATCCATGACTAAGTTGTTTCGATGATGTGACGTTGCCGATACATCTGGAAGGGGCATCCCTTCAAATCTATTTAGGCTACTTCCATTTATCTGAAGAGAATTTTCGATATCAATCAATGCGTAGTTTTGCAACTCTTCATCTGTTAGTTGTAGGCCTACGAAACATAGAAATATGTACGAAAAATTATATATTCCAACGGTAAATGGAGTAAACGAATTGAACAAAATATATAAGACGTATATTTGTAACATTTGATTAAAATAGTTGCAGCAAATTAAACACTTAAATGAATAACATACCTTGATTGTTAAGAACTTTACGTTGCTTATGAAGGATGTCGTCAGATAGAAGACGCCAAGTTTTGTCCCACACTCTTCTTGGCATAGACAAAGTACCACACAATAATAAAGTCGAAAACAAATGTCGAAGATAGGACCCAGATCCCCAATCACTTGCTTCTTCTATCGCATCAATGTATTCTTTGTCGTCCCCAATTAAGCCTAATTTGTAACATGCTTCTCTATATGTCGGACAAACAATATCACGATTGACGGTCCTGATGTCCTCGAAACATTTGGGACCCTTAATGTGATTCAACATGATTCTCATAAAATATAGCTCTCCGCAACTCGGTGGCACATGAAGCAACCTTCCAATCGTAAACCCTTTTTTTCTAAGAGTCCATTGTCGTTGCTTCTTTTTCCAAACAAATTTTGTAGGAAATTGAGAATATAACAATTGTTTGGCTATCTGCATATCACGGGATTCACGATTGTTAGAATGGATCTCACGACTATTACAACTCATCCAGTTTAAGAATTGTGACACTCCAACAGATGATTTCTGTAGTACATCATCAATAAAAGTATCATCATCAAACATGACTGGTTGCTCGCCAGGAAGGTGGTAATGCAACCTTTCAACGGAAGGAGTTTTGAAGTGGATAGGAAAACAAAATATCCTCCAGACTGCTTCGCACGCAGAGATATAACGACAGTCATAGTACCTCTTAATCTCATCTAATCGACCAGGATCCTGTTCGTTAGGACGCATATAGGATGACTGCATCGTAACTCGATCAGGGCCCTTATTAATATACTTGAAGAGGTACTTAATTGCTCGTGATTGGTTACACCATTCCACATTAATATGAGCACGATATTTTAACAACAATTGTGGGTTATATGGAATGACAGAACCATTGCTCATTGGGACATCATTCTTAAAAACGACAACCCCATTTTTCCTCCTCCTATATATAGGATACCCATCTTTATCAACCGTCGTTCTCTCCGTACACTCCTTGGGGTAATATTTTGAGCACTTTTCCCCAATCATACACGGTGAGTTTCGGTTTGCAGTTCCACATGGACCATGTAACATATGTGCACAAACAACGGAATGTAAAACAGGATCTTCAACGGGATCAGGAATCTCGGCAGAAATTATTTTGTCAACGTCTGCAGCTGCCGGAAACTTGTCATCTCGGTGCAAGAACAATAATATATGGGCATGTGGAAGACCACGCTTTTGAAATTCAACAGTATATACCGCTGCAAAATAATCATGTGGAATAATAAAGTAATGTAATAAAAATAAATGGTAACTTAAACTCGTTAAAAAAACATTAACATTTACCTGCCATAGTTCTTCCAAAAATGTGTCGATCTTTTAAATCGGTCATCAACTCATCAAGCTTAATCTTAAATATACGACACACAATATCCGGACGATCTTCTGCTCTCATGCCTCTTTTAGTAACAAATCGACTAATCTCCGGCCACTTGGGATTGCAGGTGAAAGTAATGAACAAATCAGGATACCCATACCACTTACAAATAGTCATTGCATCTAAATAGTTCTCTTTCATGAAAGCTTCGCCAGCTTGAAACGAAGAAGGCACAATAAAACGACTACCTGCAGAAGATGGCTCGACATCCCCTCTTTCAACAGCATTTGAAAGGTTATTGTAATTATCCACCCGAAGTCTATCTTGGTGAAACCGAAGGAAATTGAGCCTATGAGATTCAACCATCATATATACATCTACTAAAAATTGGTGGAATCCTTTACCGGATGATACTATGGTTGGATACTCAATCGATGGACACATTTCTTGTATACGAAACGCAATCCATTCTCTACAGGTTAACTCGTCACGTGGTTTATCACTACTGCTAGCACCAAGAGAATATTCACTATGGGGGATATCGAGTCGAAAGCCATCTTCCCCAAAGGGAAATAAAAGAGGATATTGGAGGGGAATGTAGAGGGGGTGTAACTCAGATATACGTTGCAACCGACCACATTCCTTCTGCACAATAATATCTCG
This sequence comes from Heliosperma pusillum, assembly GCA_022085475.1. Classification (NCBI taxonomy): domain Eukaryota; kingdom Viridiplantae; phylum Streptophyta; class Magnoliopsida; order Caryophyllales; family Caryophyllaceae; genus Heliosperma; species Heliosperma pusillum. The sequence continues at coordinate 15,951 of JAIUZE010001372.1, read as the reverse complement.
TTTCTCCATATTTGGACCAATATCCCCCTCAATCAATCCCGCAACCTCAGAAGCAGTTGGGCGGTTATATGTTCGACCGTCAGTGTCTCTTCTAGAAATAAGTCTAATACGGACATCACTATCCATATTTGCACACAATCTATCCCTAGCCATCCTAAACGACTGTGCAAGAACATTATTTGCATCGATCATATTTTGCAAAAGCCGTGTAAGTTCATCGTTAAGCCTTTCTGGGTTATTGGGACTGCATTAAATTTAAATAATTAAATTGCATTTATATGGGAATATTTGCTTAAATAAAACTAAATAAACTAAAAAGCAGATTTATGCAAAGTTAATTATTATTACTACAAAACTTTATTAAAAAAAATATTAACTTACCTGATGGCGTTTTTACGATTACGTATTTCATCCTCTGTGTCATATATATACAATTGACAAAACTTTGGGGTTGCTTGTGCCGACGGCAATAAACTTCCAATTCGATGAACATTTTGTCCTCCCATTCGAAACGTGTAAGGACCTCTTCCTTGATTGATAGAATGGTCAATCTTCCCACCCATAGAAGTAAAGGAAAACATCGAATTGTAAGATCTGATATTTTCCATGAAATGCTTGCTTAGATGATGTTTTCGACTTAAGAGAGACTTCAGGATTTCAGGCGGTTGATCTAAATACGGCAACACAACTTTGCCATCTGAACAACATAGTGAAAAATGAGGTCGTCTTGTACCACGACCTTTTCCTATTCTCTCCTCAAACCACATTTGAGCATGACATTTCTCACATTCATAATCTGGATCTCCAATATCCCAATATCCCTCCCATTCTGGACAAAAAAATATAATCTATTTTTATTTTTTAAAAATCAAAATAAGTAATAAAGCTGAAAATCGTTGATTATTTACGGAAAGAACAAAATAACTTATTGTAAGTATACTAACCATTATCAATCGGCGCAACGAAAGCATTTTCGCGAGTACGGGAGCTTTCTCCACGTGAACTGGATGAGAGTATTGCACGACCACTAAGTCTTTGGTCGTTTGTATGTAGAGAAGGAGTAACTTCTTTGTAAGACTCCCCAAATTGTGCACACAAATCTCTTACCAATCGCTCAACCACGTCAGATGGATTACACGTACCTCCTACATCATGTTAAGTAAAACGATTATCAATAATATATGTAACCTAATGTTACACACACACGCACACTCACACACACACACACACACACACATATATATATATATATATATATATATATATATATATATATATAATATATATGTGAGTGTGTATGTAATGGGGGAGAAAAGTGGGTTCGTACCAATAGTCAATTGAGGAGCAACATTAGAAGCCCCATTGGAACGTTTTTTAGTAGATGACAATTTTCGTTTCTCTCTCGCCGCTTTTCCCCGCGATTGGTTAGGAGTACAATAAGGAGAATATGGAGGCGATGACGTGAGGTCGTTAGTTACATTAATTGATGATAATGTCATGGAGTTTTGTGCATGGGCGCTTATGCTATTTACATGACTTGAAACTCGGGAACCTGAAAAATAGAAACAATTTAGAGTAACATGTTGGAAAATAATTTAAGCACAAGTGTGAGGTGTTGACTTATTTTTATGTAACTTTATAATACACAATACATTAATTGGTAGAAGCATGAGAAAGCAAAATACCGTGTGTAATGTCTGAGAGTGGAGAACGGGAATTCAACATTGGACGTTCATGCCTTTCACCATTCATTTGTCTTCTTTGTTGCCTTGATTCAACTACACATAAAAATATGGTAAGATTTGATTTAATGTAAATCTTTCAAATTAATAATTAAAAAATTATCTACCTCATAATTGAAATTATGAATCAATTGTGATAAGACTTGATTTTCGTCGTTATTCCTAGAAAAGAAATAAAAATAATCTCATATTCGTCCTTAACAAAATTCATTATTTATATATACATGTTATTGTGTTTTTTTTTTTGCTAATTTACAATCCTAGAAAAGATATAAAAATAATCTCATATTCGTACTTAACAAAATTCATTATTTATATATACATGTTATTGTGTTTTTTTTTTACTAATTTACAATAGATATTGTGTGAGACGCTCACATCATGCTCAAAAAATACTTATTTATTAATATTAAATAACTAATAGTTTAGAAAAAATGATCGTCTCATAGTATAACTCCGTCTTAATCTAAAACGATTCTATAAAAAATGTGCCCCTATAAATAGAAATGGGCCAACTATCCACCAACCATATCCAAATTCTCTGATTTACAACTCCATATTTACCTATCCTAAAGCCCAACCAAACAATAACCAAACGACCAAAGATCAGCCCTAAAACTTAATCCGGCCCAAATGACTAATAAAATCTAATGACTAATACAGCCTAATGACTAATCCGGCCCAAAGACCAACTCAGTTCATTTTCTCGCCTATAAATACAGCCCTAAACCCTAATAACATTCATTTTCTTACCTCCCCTCTCTCTCTCTACCACACACTCTCTCTCTAAATAAGCTGCCAATGGCAATAACCCTAATTCCGCCGCCGGTACTACTAACCCTAATCCGCCGCCATATTTCCTAACACTAAATCAGCCTATCTTAACCATAAATCCGCCGCCTCCTCTTCTACAACCTAAATCCGCCTTCTCCTATTCTATAACATACATATCCATATAACATACTTTCATTAATCCGTCGAGGAAATGAAGATCCGGTCGCCGTTGTTAAATAAAGTTGTGAATGAAGATGTGAAAGGCTATGTAGGTAAGAAAATTTCATTTTTTTTCGAGTTTAATAACATGCATATAGTTTAAATTTGTCCCATTAATTTAGGGACACACTTCCTGCAAATTTCGGACATAAATTTTTTATTTCCGACATTAATTTGAGAAGAAAATTAATTGTTGTTTCGGACATAAATTTCCGACATTAATACTGTATTTCATTATTAAGATTTATATATTGAATATTTGTTGTTCTCGACCTTGTTTACTGATTCTTCATTTGCCATATTAGTTTATATATTTCGTATGGTTCATCTTAAATAATATGATTTATTCAAATTTTTTATCATTTTATTCGGATTTTATTTCATCAAATAAAAAATATTATAGAAAATGAGATTTTAAAACAATGATATCAATGACTGATTTTATGTTATGATTTATTGAGAATTTAAAATAATATAGAAAATCGAATTAAAGTTGTGAACTATTGTTTTCATCATTAAATTAATTAATTAGTTGTACTAAAAAAATTATCGTAATAACAAAAAAACCCAGATCTAGAAATTTGCATTTATTGAAACGTAAAAACCCTATCCGACCCATATGGGCCTGACTTGACCCGACCCATATGGGCCTGACTTGACCCGACCCATATGGGCCTGACTTGACCCGACCCATATGGGCCTGACTTGACCCGACCCATATGGGCCTGACTTGACCCGACCCATATGGGCCTGACTTGTCCCCACCCATATGGGCCTGACTTGACCCGACCCATATGGGCCTGACTTGACCCGACCCGATTTTACTATACTCTTCTAACCAGAATTAAACACTCAAAAAGCATTATATGGTATTGTGTTGCAATCAATTGTGTAACAATTTATCGTCCAAATTATATCATATCATTTCAACAAAGGTAATAATTCTTTGAACTTATTTCAATCCCATCCTTATGCAGGCAATGAAAGCAGTTTGAAAGTCAAAGTTAAGTAATTTGTTAGATTTGTTATCTTATTTTCACATTTATGTTTGTCAAGATTTCCTTGGAAATCATTTTTAATCAATATTATCATATTTACAGTATATGGTTGGTTGAGAAGCATGTATTACAATTTGACAGCAATTGGATCCAAACATAAGTTAAGTAAAGCACATACCGTTTTCTTGTTGGCGGCCATTCTGTTTTCTCTTGTTTTCCCTTGTTTTTGAAGTTGAAGATGATTCTTTATCCATTGCAAAGAGAAATCCTTAAATTAACCATAAAATAATGCAACTTAGATTTAAATAGATCTACAATTGGAATGTTTATTTATGATTTTAGAATTTGTATATTTTAGTTGGAGTAAGCTGTAGAGTTTTTTAAATTGTGTATTGTGCTTGCTTCAGTGTTTGGAAGTATGAGCAACCACCAAATTTAACTGCTTTCTTGCTCCACTACTTTTAATTGGTTACAATCAAATAAACATAAACTGCTTACAACGTTTTCTCTTATTGCCCCTTAAATTGGTTATCTACTTTTGGGCTTATATAAATTACTAACAGCATAACCTTCCTGTTGGGCTAATATAAATCGGTCATACTCAAGATTTATATTGGTCAATTATATCATTTATCTACTTGCATATCGTATTTTATTTTGGCGATCAAAATGAAGCTACTGCTTACTTCCATTCTTCTTTAGTGTATCATTGATTTCATATTAACTCTTGAATTAAATTGCCTGTTTAATTCGAGTTTTGTTTTTTACATTACTTAAAATAAAATTTGTGGATTTCATGCCTTTTTGAGGACTCATGGTTTCTTTATGATTAATTTCGTTAGTTAATATCAAAATTTAGTAATTTTGCTGGACTTAGAATTGATTATTTTTTATGTATCTGATAGTATCCAAATCACAGCATCATTTTCATAACTTAATCATGGATTAATTAAAATAAATTGTTTTCTTTGGTAGTGAAGTGTTTGTTTTCTTGATATTGCTTTTGCATAAGTAGTTTTCTTCAGATTGCTTTTCCTTGAAATTGGACATAAGTGGCAACAAATGTGATAGTATTATAAACGTATCATTGATCCTTCATTTACATTATGTTCCAATTGATGTATCTAAACTATTTAACTAAATACTAATACAACTGTTTATCTATGATATAACTCTACTGTCTCTATTGTTGAATTGCTTCCGCTTCACTTGTAGTCCCTTAGTTTGATTTAGTTGCGCTAATGACCTGCATTTTAGTTCCATAAAAAAGGTTGATACATTCAAGGTAGATTCACATAGTAAATATCAGTTCAATTGCAAACAAACATCCAAAAACATTAAATAGTCTAAAACCCAAATATCCAAACAAAAATGAAAAAAAGAACATTGTCTCGTTAAGGAACTACTAATAAATTGTTCGAAATTTTCTTCTTAAAAGTTCATCTTTTGCTTCCCAATCCTGACCAATTCCTTTTTTGTTGCAGAAGACTTGTCAGAAATTTCAGCTATTTCAGGTTTGTGTGGAGTGTCCTCTTCTGAATTTGGTGAAGTACCATCCTCCATAACCTCTCTCATTTTGTCCTGCATTTACAACCTTGAAAATGAAAAATAATTGAAATAATAATAGCCTAATTGCATAAGAAAATAATGAAACGCTAATCACTACCATAATTGAGTCTGTTTTGCTGGTTGTTCCACTTGATATTGATAGTTGCCCTGATTTTTCCTGTTGATATAACAAAGTTGTTAAGCTGAGTAGTATTAATTTGTTGCCGGAAAAAGTTGAGCTAAGATTAGATATGTTAGCCTTATTGTACATTTGTGGAATCATCATGCATTTCTTCCCACTTTGTTATTGTTCTTGCATCACTGGAAAGATTTATTACACCGTAGGTTCTTGATTTCTGCTCAATGTTGTACATTCTTGTGACTCTAATCTTGACAATGAACTCTTTCTCGAGAAATGTACGGAAATATGGTGGTGGTGTGCAATTATACATCTGAAAACATGTATAAAGTGAGAGTGAATAAAAGTAAAAGGAAAAGGTAAGTTCAAAATTTGGAAACATTTTCAATTAAATAATTACCTCATCGTCATCAAGTATTTCTTGGGCTGATTTTCCAAGTAACTCATGCATGAGGTCATCCCATATGATAAATTCAGATAAGTTGACTCCTTTGTATGTAACGTAAAATTTGACTTGGAATCTGTTTAAATACACAATTTTTTAATTTACTAATTAATATGAGAGAAATCGTGTAATAGTTATGTGATTGATGTACCTTGGGATTGCAGACTTCATACCAATGCCTTTGAATTCGCAAGACTGTCCATTTGCTTTCTCTTTGTCACAATACCATAATCCGTCATCATTTTGTTTGACCTTTGATCTACATCCTTTGCATGAGTTGTAAAACCAAGAGTAAGATGTATCAAGTTCCTCAAAGTAGGCCTTAACAACAAAAGATCCTGGTTTTGTTGTCTTTTCAATTTCCTCCAATGACTTGATGTTTGCACTTGCCAAAATTTGTGGATGAAATGTGTTGTCATCATTGTCTTCATTTCCAGTACTACTTGCAAAACACCACCAATAAAATATCCTTGTTGTAATTGTAACATTTATTTATTTAAATAGGGAAAAATGTTCTATTACTTGTTATTGAATTCATGGACTCGGCTGATATCCGGATTGACCAACACCTTTGTAGCCCCCCAAGTTGTTGTTAAGCTTATCTCACCTACAAAATTTTTAAAGTGAGTTTTTTGTTAGTTGCTGATTGTTTGCATTGATGTATATATAATTTTTTTCATTTCCTATAACATATATTACCTTCATAAACTGACACCTTCACATGCATAAGTAGCAATATAGGTTTCCTTTGATTTTGGAATTCTGCTTCAATTGCTGTTATTTGATCCACATAATCTCCAAAAATAGTGCAACATATTGTTTGGTGCCTTCATAGAAAACAGCATTTTATTTCTTTAAACTTACATAAAAAAACTTTGCATAAAAGTCAATTAATTGGTAACAGTTTCTATATTACTTACTCGGTGTTTTCTAGCACAATTGTCCTCCTTTTCTTATCATCCCTTGTTTTGATAGGATATACATGTGCAAGTTTTCCCACAACATCTAAACATAACATATGATTGATTATCCTGTTATTTAATGTTAAAATTTAGCATAAATAAGTTGTTAAAAACTCACCAATATACAGACGGGCATGAACTGTTCCTTTAAATATCTCATCAAAAGTAGCAAAGAAGTAGATGACCCTCGGTATTGATGATGTAGTAATCGGTACAATCGTTGTACTATATTCCAACCAAATTTTGAACTTGTGGAATGTTGCCATATCGTACCCACACCTATTTGATGACGTGCTGAATTTTTTGATGATGTATGCCTCGCCTTCATGTAACTTTTCCAAGAAAACTTTTATCAAGCTTTTTTTGATTGTTGCTTGAATAGTATCCTCCTTGTGACAAAAAAGGTAGTATAAATTATTATGAATTTATTTACATATTTGGCAGAATTTAAGTAAATAACAAAGAATTTGTTTACTTACATTTTCATCAATGAGTATTAGTTCCGCCCCTAGCAATTCCTTTGGCTCATCATCTGTCTTCTTGCACCACATTCTCATAATTCTTACTGTTATTTGTTCGGTTCTGCGAGTGTTGTTATCGATTGAAGAAATTGGTATGCTATGATTTGGTGCCATTGGGAATCGTTTTTTTTGCTGGGAAATTGATTGATCGTGTGGTAATAGCATGTGCATCAACTGGGCTTTATAAGGAACCAGAAATAACTGCTGAACATAATGGGACCTTACTGGTATTACCCATGTACTTCTGCAGTTGTGGTTATAATGGTATTACCCATGTACTAATGCAGTTGTTTAACTGTTGATCTGGGAACTGTTCAACCAATGGACCTTACTGGTTCAGAATTGGACATCTAATTTTCGGCCCAAATGTAAGTCTGATTTAGTATGATTATTATATGGAACTGGGCCAATGAAGAATTGATAACGCCAATATAGAATTGCTTGTTGAAGAGGATAATAGATGGTAGCCATTGATTATGCCACCTTCCGTAAGGGAACGGAGGCAAATTAATGTCGTTGCCCTATTTACTTCTCCAAGCCAGTCTCAATGATGATTTGCTACTTCATAAATCTGAGAGACTTTTTCTTATAAATATATGCAACGTAAATAAATATATGCAACTTAAATACTTATTAAATTAAGCCTTTGATAGATTATGCCACGTTCCGTAATTCAACGGAAGCAAATTATTTACGTTGTCCTATTTACTTTTTCATGCCACGTCTTAATGATATTTGTACTTCATAAATTTGAGAGACTTTATTTAATAATTTTTATGCTTTTTTTTAATATATGGTTTAGATTTTGCCAACTTCCGATGTTGAACGGAAGCAAATTATTTATGTCGCACGATTTACTATTCCAAGTCGCGTCTCAATGATGTTTGCACTTCATAAATTTGAGGGACTTTATTTAATAAATTGCATGCCTTTTTTTAAAATATGCTTTAGATTATGCCACCTTCCGTAAGGAATCGGAAGCAAATCATTTATGTTGCCCTATTTACTTTACCGTCTCAATGATATTTACACTTCCCAAAATCTTAGTCCTTATTTAATAATTATTATGCGTTATTTTAATTTATGTCTTAGATTATGCCACCTTCCGTAATTGAGCGGAAACAAATTATTTATATTGCCTTAATTACTTTTCGAAGCCACGTCTCAATGATATTTGCAATTCATAAAATTGAGAGACTTTATTTAATAATTATGATGCCTTTTTTCACGTGTCAATCGTGTTATTATGTGTCAACCTCGTTTTTGTGATGGTTTATTTAAGTTTCTCTTTACATCTCTTTTTCGTTTTTGTTAAATTTATTTTCCTTTAAGTTACTGTAATTTTGTAAATGTAATGGTAAACGTTTGTAAAAATTGTACTCCCTTTTGTATTTATTATAGATTGTAGATATCGTGAAACTGTACTTTTGTAAGTGTATTATCCACCTAACGATGTCGCGAAACTGTACTTCTGTAAGTGTATTATCCACATAACTTCATTAAGTGGGTTATCGAAATCAATAATCATCAATTCTATAGCACATCGATATTAGATTTAAAATATAACCGAGAAAATAACATTGAAATTAAATAAATATAGCCGAGTAAATAAAATTTGTGTAAAAGAAATATGGATATATGATTAGTAAATGTAGGTAATATTCAATTTAAATTCTGCAATTTGCAAATAATTCATGTATTTTATGGTGGGGTATACGTGGGGTCCACTGTATTAATTCATTGCATTGCTGACGTGGACGCATGAGAATGCAGGAAATGTTTTGCTTTTAATAACAGTAGGATTACTTACGCGTAAGTAGATTATACATCTGATATATTACCTCTAAGCTGGGTATAAATGATTGTATAGTTTTTGAATTTTATAATAAAGTTTCGAGTTTTGTTTTTAAGATTACGAGCTTTAGTACGTATAACGTTTCTGAGCGCATTCGCTTAAATATTAAACTAAAAAAATTATAGTATAGCTCAAAAACTATACAATAAATTTAGTTAATTTTGAGTTTTTGACGTCAAATAATTAAAATGTAATTTATAAACTAATAGCTTAGAAAAAATCTAAGAAAGCTCAGTTGCTAAAAGGTTGGATATTTGATGTAATATATGCATGTTCCTTTTTTCTCATTACGTACCCCTAATCGTAAATATGGACACAATTCTTATGCATAATGAATTCAACATTTATATGAAGCAAAGACATATATATGCTCATGAAATAGTAGAAGGGGAAACGTACCAAACGTGCATGCAAACTAAATTAGAGTTTCACGTAGTACGTACTACTTTTAATGTCAAAATAAGTTGCATTAAGCATTTAAGAATTTTTATACTTCGATAAACTCAGGCAATGATGATTAAATGGTTTGATTTATGGTAGGCTGTAGGGTCGTTATTTAGTTATTTACCAAGCATATATTTCGGCCTCAAACAAGCTAAGATAATTGGAAAATATGATTACGCATCGGATGTATTACCTTTTAGTTTTTTTATAGTTTTTCTGTTTACATGTATATTTTCGTGGTATTTAAAATTTAAAATTTATATAACACTTTTTTTCATGGAAAACATAAAATTAATTGAATTTTTTATTATAGTTTTTGAGCAATGTTGTATTTTTTTGTAGCTTAATGTTTAAGTGATCAAACCGGAAAACGTTATAGTAAAAACTCATATTCTTTAATATAAAACTCGAAACGTTAACGACTTATCACCGGGTATTCTCTTCAAGGTGACTATGAATCTCAGAGGCCAATGTGTTATCGAATAGGGACGCAAAGAAATCTGATACGTACGTATAGATTAATTATCTTCAAATAAGTATACTAGAAATAGGTAAATTAACGACTTATCGCAAGGTATCCTCTTCAAGGTCACGAAGAATTTCATAGGCTAATGTGTTATAGAATAGGGACACAATTAAAGCTTAACATTATTTTACATCGACAAGCTAATCGTTTCATACATTTCATCTCCAATTATATGATTTTATTTGTGAAAATTTTATTACTTGAAATATTATTATTGACCGAGCATTGAGCGGTCATCGATTCGGAGGCAACTCTTGTTGCAATCGAAGGAGTTTAGCGCGATTCGACCCAGCCTATATCTTTATATACTCTATTTTATATTATATTGTCATTTATTTATGTTTTTTATTATTATATCTATGTTATAACATTATTTACGGTAATATATTGCTCCACTTTTCTAACATTGACATGGGTTAAGCCACTGAGGTAGTTCACAACTTCACCTAAAGACACGGAAAAAATTAAACTGATGGTGTGGATTCATTAACCCCAAAAAGTTTGAGATCAACTAGAAAACTTCACTAATTTTTTAAATAACCTTATTTTCAAGTTATAGAATGGAATGGCATATAGTTAGTTTTATTTGTCGAAAGGACTAATATTATTCTCTCTAAATAACCCCAAAAGGTGATTCAATCTATATCAGTGCTATAATATTATTCCAATCTGGCAATCTTAGCCGTTTGAGTCAATATAACACATAATAACAGTGTTCCATTCTCCCTAAATTAAAGGTGAACTTGTTATTTTATCACTCAGCAAAGGAAAACGATTTTTCTAAGTTATATCCTTGGACCACACGACACACCGCACACGTTTGGTTAGTTGTTGTCACACTACACGCATGCACCGTGCAGCAGCCATTAAGACATTATATGTACGAATATAAGAGAATAAGTGATAAAAGGTGAGGTTTTTATATAAAAAAATAATAATAATCAAGCCATAAATAAAACGATAAGAAGAAAGTTGCATAACGATATACAAATAACAACGTAACTTATAATTACTGTATATTATTATTTGATGAGTAATAGTAATAACAACCGTGTAAGAAAAAAAAAAACTATAGTGACATGCTTCATGCATGCACACCTTTGGCGTAGCTACATGGTAGCAAGGGGTAGCAGCCACTACCCCAAGCCCAGAAAAAATGATTAGAACGATGAATTTTTGCTACCCCAAACCACTCTGAAAAACTGATTCATAATAAATATTTTAAGCGAAACTTCTTAACATGTAAGTGTCAATGGTTCAGTGGTAGAGTGTGTGGTAATTGGTTCAGAATCTAGACGTGAGTTTGACTCCCCTAGCTAGCATTTTTTTAAATTTTCATTCTTTATAGTTGAAGCTATTTTTTGAACTTTCTATTTTCTTCCCCTAAATAGGTTCTTAAGATGTTTATAAAAATCAATCTCAACACTACGGGCTCCCTTAAATGTGGTAACAATTCATCATTTATTATGGCATATATCCGTTAATTTTGGTTACTCGAGATTTAACAATATCTATTCCAATCATGAGTTATTTATAATTGTAAAACATATTTACAAAATATGGAAAAAAAAAGTTAAGAATCATAACTATAAGACTTATACAAGAAAAGTAAGTTTCTAAAGCATAATACATAAATATTATGTTTTTATACTTAAATAAAAAAAATAGTGAAAGGTGAATTCGTAAACACAAGTCTTCAATAAAAAGCATATTTTAGAATTTTGGGTAACTTACCAAATTATCGATACTGTATATGAATAAATGCTCGGTATTATTATGCAATTTGCATCTTTTATCAAATTTTTAGTTTTAATTGTCCATTTTTGTAATTTATTTTGTGCTTGTGTTTATGATAAAATAATTACATGTATTTTGCGATTTTTAAACTATTGGATAATTATTGGGGTTTTTTTCCGCTACCCCATACTTGAAATCCTGGCTCCGCCCCTGATGTCTTAACTTGAGCCAAACAACAAGCAAACAACCCACGGACTGAGCACATGGAGGTTTAACTTGCCCACAGACTTTGATCAATACCCACAGCCTAGCACAGGGTATTACCAGGCCTGACTCTCAACTACAGCAATGCACAACTTGAAAAGATTTTAGAAATGAGAAGAATTCTCAGGTTTTTCATTCATTTAATAATTTTCTTCTTACAAAGAGCAAGGGTCCTTATATAGGCCTCAAGCTTAGCTAATACAGACCCTAGAATCTCATCTAAGGGCCAGGATTAATCTCTACAATGCAACAACTACTGGCTAACAAATACAGACTGAAATACAAAAGAAAATGCTAAAACAGACAAAAGTGCAGGCTTTGACTGTGACATGCTTCAGGTTGTGTTTGATGTTTGGTGTTGGCTTGGAGCTTGTGGACGAGCCTCATTAATGCTCCCTTAACCTTCTTCTGCTGGTTTTCTAAGACTAGGTAAGACAATCAAAAGACTTTTGGAGATGGTCTCTCAATGTCTAACCAAAAGTGGTAAAACTGCTTTATACTTTTCTGCTTTTCCTTCTGATTTGATTTGGATTTTTAGGGTGGTTGTGGTGTGATCTGGGACTGGTTCCCTCAGAGTTTTTTGGACTTAGATGGGTAAGGTTTTAGCTCCTTGGCTAGCATTTGGTTTCCCTTGACCTGCCCTCTATCCCCATTGTTGAACATTGCCCTGCCCTGTCCCTCAGCTCATGCTGCAATCTCCCCTGGTTGAATTGGGCTTGTCCTGTCAAGGAACCCCAAAGTGTCCCCCTAGGCCTCCTGAATGTACCTCATTAATGAGTAGATCCCTGTAAGAATCCATAGGAATGCATAGCTTGTTCCCTTGGAACAGGAACCCCTTCTGCAGCATGTACTTGCTCCATGAGCCCTTCTTTTCTCAACTTGTGTGATCCATTCCTCAGCAAAGTCAGAGTCCTTCTTATACAATTCCTTCAAGAATTCAAAGCCCAAGACTTTCTGCTCCATGACTGATAATAAGGAGTGCCTCCTTGACAAGGCATATGCCACAAAATTTTGCTTCCCTTCCTTATATTTGCTAGAGAATGTGAAGGATTGTAGGAACTCCACCCACTTGGCATGCCTGTGATTTAGCTTGTGTTGGCCACTAATGTACTTCAATGCCTCATGATCTGAATGTAGGACAAAGGGCTTTGGTTTCAAGTAATACCCCCAATGCATGCGTGCCCTGATGATAGCATAGAACTCCTTGTCATAGGTAGAGTACTTAAGCTTTGCCCCATTCAGTTTCTCACTGAAATAAGCAACTTGCTTCTGACCCTGGATCAAGACTGCCCCAATGCCAACCTCACTAGCATCACACTCCACCTCAAATAGCTGATCAAAATCAGGTAACTTAAGGATTGGAGTCTCACACATCAATTTCTTAATCTTCTCAAAGGACTGTTGGGCACCCGCAGTCCACTGGAAGTCCCCCTTCTTAAGGCACTCAGTAATAGGTGCAGCAATTGAGCTGAATTTTTTCATGAACCTCCTATAGAATGATGCCAACCCATGGAACCCCCTAACCTCAGTGATGGTTTTAGGAGTAGGCCAAGTCTGAACTGCTGCAACCTGATGGAGCTAGTGTCCTCCACAGTTAGTGTGATAACATGAATAAATCTCTTACAGGTTCACATGGTACGCTTTGTATTCTTATCAGTTGATTAACGTTTATCGATAACGGTTGGCTTGCTAGAAGTTTGACATTATTGTCATTTTAATGGCGGTGATCAACTGGTCCCTAAAAGTCACACCTAAAAGATGTGTCTGAGAGATGTGATTATATGAATAATATAATCATATTGATGCCTTATTATATGACTAAAAGGTTAGTCGATGTATATGACTAAAAGGTTAGTCAATGTAATGATGATACGATTATTTAATGACGATTAAATAATCGGAAAATTCACGTGGTACCCTTGAGGTTTGACAATTTGCACGATATGCCCAATTTTTTTATCCGAAAAAGTTTAAGAGGCCATAACTTGTGTTTACAAACTCAGAAAGTGATGATTTTTTTTTTCAAATCGATCATCTTTCCGAGAACTACGATTTGAAAAAAAAAAGTGTCGTATTCGGATATCGTGGCTAGGAGTTTTTGTATTTCAAAGTTTCTTTTATCGAAAAAACTTTGAATGACCATATCTCTTGGTCACGAGTTCCAAATTCGATAATTTTTTTGTTCAAATCGTAGTTCTCGGAAAGATGATCGATTTGAAAAAAAAATAATCATCACTTTCTGAGTTCGTAAACATGAGTAATGACCTCTTAAACATTTTCGGATGTAAAAATTGGGCATATCGTGCAAAATGTCAAACCTCAAGGGTACCGCGTGAATTTTCCGTTAAATAATATTAGCTAAGACGAATTAAATGTAATTCGTAATTAAATATAAACCGTTATATTTAATCAATGTATATAATATAAACTTAAACGAATTAAAATGTTAATTCGTAATTAAAAATAATATGTTATATTTAATTAGCAAATTATAAATATACGGATATTTATAGTTGACGTATATATTATATTTCATGCTAATATAACCGAAAAAGGAAAGAAAAAAATAGTCTTTTTCTCTCCTAATTTTCGGCTAATAAGAGACAAAAATAAGAGAAAATATCTCATATTATTCTTTTATTTTAACTAGGTCAAAAACCCTAATAACAAGAGGAGTAAAAGGAGAATAGACTTCTCCTTCTACTACTGGTGTGGGACGACCGAAACACAGGAGAAGATAAAGAAAAATTCAGATTTTTCTCTTGAATTCTCTCTATCATTCATCATCACACAAAAAGAAAAATTAGCAATAACTTTTCTCTAAAATTATAGCACAAGCAAGGCATATCTCGGATCATCTTGGGTGCAACAATTAGGAGAATATCGATTTCGATATTGTTCATAGGCCAACTTTGTTAGGACCAAAGGTTAATTCTAAATTCCTATAATTTTATATTATGCAATTCATTTATGACTCGTAATTCATATACTATAGTTTCGTTATAATCCGTAAATTAATGACGAAATATACCGATATTTCTAACAAGTGGTATCAGAGCCAAGGGCTACGAAATTATTTTATATGTTTTTCATAATTGGTGAAATATAAGATTAGAATTTTTTTTTTTTTTTTGATTTCGGCCGAGTATAAGAAAAAAAAAAGTTTTTTTTTGTGTTTTTGCTGCTGCTGCCGAGAGAGAAACAAATTTTTTTTTTTTTTTTCTGTTTGTACTGTCCATCCGTGAAAAAGAAATTTTTTTTTTGCCTTGTTTTTCCATTTTGATTCATTATAATTGTTGTTTTAAATAGTTAAGACGATAACATGATGAATTTGTAGTTGTTTTGATTTAATAAGGATTAAATTAAAATGTTAATGGAAATCGATTTGAATGTTCATCGCTATATATTTTTCGGTATTCATTGATTTAGATATTCATTTTAAATTGTTAAATTGAATCATCTAGTTTGTATCGATGTTTAATAATGATTAGATGTTGATAATTTGTACCGATCTTGAAAATATTAGTAACATCAAATTAAATTGTTTTTTTTTAAATAAACGTGGCTGCCAAAAAGAAAAAAAAAATTTGTTTCAGTTTTATTTTTGGTCGAAAGTTTTTTTGTTGTTATTCATTATAATGATAATGTTTCGTTTATTGTTGTGAAGAAGTTCACAATAATTGGATACCCAATTATTTTAAAGAGGTTTAAAATAATGTTGTATTAATTCATGTTAAAGAATATGAATTAAAATTGCATTATGTTTGGTTGGGGTTA
>JAIUZE010001371.1:0-68218 GCA_022085475.1 Heliosperma pusillum | reverse complement strand
CAAGTGGGAAATGTTAATAAGTAAAATATTTAATTAAAAAGGTTTTTCATAAAATTATTATTTCTCACATGTTAGAAATTATAATACGAGATCGTAGTTTAAATTTATATACTTTAAGTCAAGCGGGTTTTCCGTAAGATTTAATAATTCACATGTTAGAAGTTTTAATAAAATAACATGTAATGAATATGATGATTTTTATGTTCAAGTCTATATGGTAAAGACTCTGTTTCTAGCCGGTTTGATCAAACGGGTTTGGTCAAACTAAGATCTAGTCAGCCTCGTTTTGACTGATGACCCGTCGCGGGACTCGGGTCGGGGATTTGTCTTCAAGTAAGGTTGTATTTAATTAATGAATTAGCCTTTGTAGATATGAGGCGATATGATATTTGATTATTATTTATATGCAATTAGTCACATGATACGATGTTTTTCCCGTGACTGTTTGATTATATGGTTGGTGTCGTGTTGACTAAGTACCCATAGAGAATTATGAGTATATGGCGTCTTGACCATTCTAATTCTAAATGAGTAGCTTGGACCATGACATTGATAGGCCGTACTATCTTTAACGAGTATATAGTTCATGGTTAATAGCTTTTGTGTCACGGCCTGGGGGTTTATCTCCAAGTCGGGGCATGGCTGCCTAAGAGTTCCACTTTGGGAATGGAGCCAGCTTAAGTACTAGCCAACTCTGTCTAGGGGGTCGCCTAGTAGAGATTCTTGTGTACTTTTGGTCATGAGACGGGGAATGGAATAGCTGTTGTCGCTAGGTCTGATCATTCTAGGACTAGGATGTTTTCCTACCTTGTGGTATAGCCTCGAGTTACAGAAGTCGACTATTGACTGTGCTAAGAACTTATGCCTGTTTCTAGAAGTATTGGTCTTTCATGTTTGATGATTCTATGAATCTTAGAAGGTGAGATGCAAGCCGGCTAAGGTTGATAGAGTTTGGATTACCGGTTGTTAACTGATTCACATGATAGTTTGTATGATTAGGGTTGAGTGTATCATGGCCATATTTTAAAGGTAACCTCTGAGCTAGCATACCAGCTTCCCTACCTCTTGTTAAAGGTTGTTAACCGATTCACATGATAGCTTTCATATGCTAGGTTATATGTTAGTTATTTGTTTCATAACATGAAAAGCATATCGTATATGTTAAGGGTTTGTATTTTCCATATACATCTCTTTTATGTTATTCATGTTTTATTAAACTCGACATTTCGTGGCTGGGAGAACTCGGAGTTACTCCCCACTGACTGTGGCTTCCGTGTTTATATTTAATGCGGTTGGCAGGTTTGTGATGCCTACTTGGGTACATTGACGAGCTAGCGAGTGAAGTATTACCTTGGACCTATATTCGGTTCTTAGGATTGTATATTATTATACACTCTTTTATTTCCGTATTTATACGGGAGATATGTCTCCCGTTTTGGATAATTCTTATGTATAATATTATTTTCCTTTTGTTATGAACCTTTTTCTTTAAGACACCTTTATTATGATGAATATATTTAATAGTAGGTTCCGGTTTTAAAACTTACCGATTTACACTAAAGTGAACCTATTAGAAACGTATTCTCATCTTTTATTTATTTAAATTAATTTTTTCTTTCCGCAAATTTGAGGGTGTCACACTTTCTGCATACATTCGAGTCGAGCTTTCGCTAAAATGTTAACTTCGTTCATATCTCGTTTCGTCAACATGTAAGTCTGAAGGTGTTAATCCCGCCTTTTTGTTTGTTTGTTTTTATTATTCATTTAATGTAAGGTCTGTGTCAGGAATAAATCTAAAATCGATTTAAAGTCAAAACCTTTTCATAAAACCTTTTTAGTAGTCATCAGACGACGAGAAGAAACGCAGAAGCATCTGCACCTCCTGGAAGGAACGCAGCACTTGCTGCGCTTCTTTCAGGGGCTGCCTGCTCATGCTCTTCTTCTTCTTCTTCCTCTAATTTCTACGTCTTTTATTTTATTTTTCTTATTTATTCTTAAATCGTATTAATCTTTCATTAAATCATTATTGTCGTCTTAGATCCCTAATAGTCAATATTAGTGGGTTTTAGTCTTTTAAGTCAAGTTTGATAAATTATTAATTAATATGTTAAATCACTTTCACTCGAGTCAAAAGTCAATAATTAACCATAAATATACCAACGAACATTAACTGATTGCGATTCTGGCTTCACAGCCAGAACCTAACTCAAGAATAGACGCAACAGGTGTTGCGCATCTTCCAAAGGACGCACTTGCTGTTGCGCCTGTTCTGGGTTGGTTTATGTCTCCGAATTTGTTTCTCGCTTCGACGTAGTTTATTATGTAATTAATCGACTATTAACCATAATATCGCTGCCTAATCGCCCTTAATCTGTTAATCTTCTAATCTTTTCTCTTTTCTTCAACCATCTTTTTTGAGTATAAACCTGACATAAATCCCGTATTTTATAGATTTATTCAGTCATTGTAGTTGTATAATTTGTTTGCCTCTCATATGTAATTCAATTCTAATTCCATTTTCGACATAATTGAGTGCTAAAATTAGATGTTCACCAACATAGTCTGATTCACATGTTAGGATTAAGACGTGGATGTCGCATTGCATGCATACATTCGATAACATATCGAGTACAAACAATTTCCCTAATCATTAGTAGAGGCCGCTATCGAGGCGGGTGGGATTAGATGTTTGATTAAAAACCTTCTTAATACGTACCCTCACCCCTTACTCCAGATCTCTGTGAACATCCGTGTTCATTGACATCCACGAGAGTCATTCTAGACATAGAACGCTAAGGGTAACAAGTTCTTGGTATTCATTGTAAGTTCTTAAACTCGATATTAGACATTTCTAATATCATTTTATAAATAGTTTACTCTTAAACTAAATAGATCTTATGCATGCTTAACAATAACAAAGATAAGAAGAAACTTTTCCTTACATTGATCTTTAAAGGATATGGGCACAAGATTTGGACACCTTCCAAACCCTGTTCTTGAGCTTATATGATGAGGATGAACTTCAAGTTTCTAATGTAGAAACACTCCTCTTGATTGCACCCAAGACAAACCCTTAATACTAATAATATAGTTCACTAGATAATATTATTAGAGACCTTAAATCAAAATCTAATCCTAATAATAATACTACAATAGTAATATACATATCAAGATATATGATTTTTAGAACAAAGTATCGCATAAACCTTTTATGAGAAAGATGTTGTAGTAAGTTGTAGTGAGATAAGCATAAAAACTCCACTTATTAAAAATGAGAATAACTTCCCTTAATAGCATTAGGGGGGCCGGATGTTTGCCCTAGGGAAGAGCCAAGCATGCTCCCCTTTTTGTCTTATCAAAAACATAGGGTAGGCTAGTCTAATTAGGTGTAATCATGGTGTTTTTTCATAAAACCCCATAAACTAATTACAACCCTTAACTACCACAAAAATCGGCACCCTTGACTAATATGGACTCCATTTTATCTTATTCAATTTGTCATTTGTAATTTTGTATTTCATGTAGCATGTAACATGTCATTAGATATTTTAATGCATATTTAACAAATTAAATATCATTTCATATCACATAAATTACATTTAATAAATTGACTAGTAATTCTTAATTACATGTGTATAAAATGGTCATATAAAGTCTAGTTAATATAATTTACAACCCTTTTGTAATTATAATTAACTAATCTTTCTTATCTCTGATTGTTTCATAAACAATGACCAATTTTAGTAATATAACATTTTAATTACCAAATTGAGTCTTATTTAATCACATTACAATAAGACATTAAATTCTTTAATTACCAAATTGAGTCTTATTTAATCACATTACAATAAGACATTAAATTCTTACTCATAAATAAAATTTGTTCAATTTAAGGATTTAATTAATCTGTATCGATATACAATTAATTAACTTTTCAATTAAGGGAATGGTCCTATAGGTGTGACCTTAAGGGATCAACTGATCATCACCGTCATACGACAGTAACGTCAAACTCTAGCAAGCTAATCGTTACCGATTAATGTTGACCAGTTGACTATAATATCTATCATCCCTTTGTATTCTTATTATTGAGATTTAATTAATTGATCGCACTATTGTTGAGGACACTTACTCCAACAATCTCCCACTTGTCCAAGACAAGTGTGCGTCACCAATTCTCTTGTCCTATTACAATCTCCCACTCAATGCAAGCTGTCTTGTAGGTCGTACTTGCATTTGATCATATGAAGAGTGGTTTCCTCGATCTGGAGAGTAACTGTCTGACCGGAATTATCTACCATAGATACCTTCCGAGCGTGGCCACGCATTTTCAGCTTACTCCTCCTCGAGTGGCCTTGAGATTTAAAACAACCCTGACAAGAGGTGGACAATTCCTATCGCACTATTCCCTTCGAATAGCCAAAGCTCATCATGACCTAAAAGATGCCCATTTGACCCTAGTTACGAAGGTCGTAGAGAATAAGTCAAAGTCACTCTGAAACTGTTCCACCTTAGGCGAACAGTCTTTAGTCAAAGAATTGACTCAAAAAGAATACTAGTAGCTTTTGCCACGACCAGGCTACAAGAATTGCCAGAATTCTATAAGCGGTCACTGCCTGACAGATTGTCCCTTACAGTCTGTCTATGTGATCGATTGGTCATCCCTTATGGCCCTATGGCACTTGAACTTGCCATCAATCGCATCACACTCTAGTCACTTGGAGACGTCACCTCATATAATCAACTAGGGGCCAATGCTATGTTAATCCAGTCCACTTTAATGGAGTCCAAAAAATTGTCTCTACAATCCATTTGGATATAACAAAGCACAAAACCGAGTTTATGAAACTCAAACGATAAATGTGATTATCATATATGAACAATCAACACAATGTTATTGCTTCATTTCATATAATCTAAAGTTTATTTCGTCCATGACAATTCATGACGATCTTATTAAATGCAATAAAGGCTTGGGTAGTGAATATACCATATATTCATTTATTACAACCTTGTAAATTTCTTTTTCCTTCCATCCAACGTTATTCCTAATAACATGAATTCATCTCCGTACATTTCTAGATCTCTATATAGTGTTGGGCTCTTTAACTTGAAAGATGCTCCCACTCGTTATCATGATAACTGATAGGTATTTAGGTGAAAGGATCTACCAATAGCTCCTTGTAAGCCACCTTATACTCATCATAATGTACTATGTCTCTATTTTTAGAATTGATAATGATTGACTCTTCAATCATCCTTTTAGTTATTCGCTTCTCTTATAAAAAAAATACGCCTAGAATTTTGACAAATCCTTATAAGTTTGGAAATTTGGGTTGTGTAACTTTTACCACATATCCAAATTTTCTCTACCAAACACAAGAATGTATCCATAGTTCTCCTTGAGAACTCTATGGATGTTCTTGTAGGCTATCCAATGACACTCATGTGGATTGATTTGTTATAGGCTTGTCATGCTCTTAGCATACAATTTATTTAGGTACATGTATGTAATGGCATACATGATTGGCCTAATGGCGGAAACATTAGTACTCATGAGATCAACAACTCTTAGGTTCAGTGGATGGCTATGACCCTTTCATAGTCATCCCACTTTCATCAACATAAACAACCTATTTAACTTGTTGAAATAGATAAAGGATCTTATCGATGTAAGACACTTTTCTAAATGCCAAAATAAAATCTTCTATTCCACAATAGATTTTGATTTTAGTATACATGTTGCCTTCTTTCATCCAGCATTAAAATCCAACCACTCCTTTCAAAAAGGTAACTCGAATACGTTACTCACAATGAGTGATACGTCATTCACATGGATAAAAATTTCTCCCACTGAACTTCATGTCTTTACATGATAACTTCCACTGAACTTCATGTCTTTACATGATAACTTAAACTCCCACTTAACTTCATGTCTATACATGACTTTAACTCCCACTGAATCTCATGTCTATACATGACTTTTTGACAATTCGAATGAAACTCTTCTTATGTCTCAAAATAGAAAAGATCATCATAACCTCCTGGTAAATACCATAGGCTTGTGTCATGTACACATCCTATTCCAAATCCCTATTTGAACATGTGGTCTTGTCACCTACTATGAGGTATTTTACAGATGATTTGGATCTAAGCATAGTTACACATTAACTTAGATTTTGCAGACATTTTCATGTATTATTGGACACCTCCAAATACAATATCTTCATGTCTATGGAATGATTTATAGGACAACTCCAAATATATCATACCTTTGCATAGATTCCACATAGTTTCATAAGTCTCTTTAGAAAAACGAAATTTAAAATTTTTAGGTACTTCCACTTCATTGATCATAATCTTATTATATCAAGAACGTTTTCTTTTGGTCTCGTCACTAGTCTAAGGATTCACCTAAGAACGCTTTCTTTTGGTCTCTTCACTAGTATTGAGTCTAACCTAAAAACATTTCCTTTTGGTTTCCTCACTAGTTCCTAACTAGTTTTTCGTTGTGGCTTATTTTCTCCCACTCTATCTTTAGAAAAATACAACTATTTTCTTTAAAGATAGTTTTATGAGCCACAAACAATTGTGTACTCATACTCGTGAGGGAGGTAGAAGTATCACAACATGACCTTAAGTGATCTACTAAAGATTTCATTGTAAAGACATCGAATCTTAGCTTCGAGATAGACTAGTTCTACAAGCTAAAGAGGTGTACTCATATTCATGTCAATTACAATCTTTATAAGTGGTGTGGCCCATTGGTTGGTAGATTCCCTACTTTGAGTTCAATAATTCAATTTTGGCTTAGCAATTGATCTTTCAAAGTGAGAATCGAATTCTTAGCCTTCTATTATAATGATCCAATCATCATAATACTAATATGATCAATTTGAGTCGATACAATTTATGTTATTAGTGCAAGTAGAGTATGATGACAAGTTTTTAGAACTAAAAAGTTTCATCAAACCGAGTGACTTGGGTTGAAAACCAAGTCAATAAATCCAATTACAACCAATTCAATAAAAGGAATTAAACAAATTTCCATGTCAAACAAGGAAATTATAAAAGTTCTAAAAACAATGTCTCAAAATATATCCCAAAATTTAGACAATTCAAAATGAGATCAAGCTTCCATAGGTCTTCAATCATGGGTACCTTAGCTTCCCTTGAAGAGCCTTCTTAGGCTTGCTTGTCATTGCCTTTATCCTTGCTAGGATGCCCTAATTACAATTAAATAGGGTAAGAATCACAACTCGTATCTATATACCAAAGTTGAGATCATAACATAAACGGTAGGGATAGATATTTACCTACTGGAACAATCTTTCCAGTTTTAAGATCTCCAAGATACTTAGAGCAATTCCTCTTCCAATGACCTACGCCATTACAATAATGGCATTTTTCATCATTGGAGGCACCCTTCGTGGGCATGAGAGAGCTATTCTCAATAGGTTTACCCTTTCCATTGAAGGTGGAGGGCTTCTTCCCTTTACTACCACCTTTCTTGAACTTCCCCTTACTCTTATTATTAATATGGAGTACATCCTTGGAGGTGCTAACATTTAGCCCCATGTCTCTCTCAGTTTGCACAATCATCTTGTGGAATTCATGAAGAGAGGTTTTCATGTTTTGCATATTGTAGTTTACCCTAAACTGCACATAAGCCTTGATTTTCCCCAAGGAATCAAGTACTCGATCAATAACTAGTTGTTCGGGAATGTCAACCCTTTGCATTTTGAGAGTCTCGACATGCTCAATCAATTTGAGTACATGAGGGTTAACTATTTGGCCCTCTTTAAGGTTCATGTCGAAAAATGCGGAAGCCGTCTCATATTGAATGATCCTAGGAGCTTGTGAAAAACATGGTCACAAGCTTGGCATATATCTCATAGGCCGTGCTCATCTTATGGCACTCCTTTGAAGATCGGCCTTCATGCATAAGATCAAAACAATTTTGATTGTGGCGGACTCTTTATGGTAAGCATCACAGGCTCGCCTTGCGCCGGCGGTTGACCTTTCATAAGGTGTAGTGGGAGAGGCCCGATAAGGTAACGAAGCTTGTCGTCACCTTTCGTGGCCAAGCGGAGTTGCATATCCCAATCGGTAAAATTAGCGTCATTCTTTTCTAACTTGCATTGATCCATGAAGGATCGAAGCCATGAGACATTCGTGAGAGTTGG
Organism: Heliosperma pusillum; assembly: GCA_022085475.1. Taxonomy (NCBI): domain Eukaryota; kingdom Viridiplantae; phylum Streptophyta; class Magnoliopsida; order Caryophyllales; family Caryophyllaceae; genus Heliosperma; species Heliosperma pusillum. The sequence continues at coordinate 60,032 of JAIUZE010001371.1, read as the reverse complement.
AGCATACGTGGTGGTGGATGAAATAGCATTTGTTATTACGAATATACAATATTAACTACAAATTTTAGACATAAAGGAAATGTCAACATTTATCATTTTAAATACTTGTAAACATTTTAAACAAGTTTTAACATTTAAATAGTGACCTCTACCCAACTATTATAAATGATCCCTCATTAACATAATTCGGTGGATTAACTCTTTAATCGATTCTACATTAGAACTCTCGGTCGATAATATTACTTTAATATTTATCTTAAGCCCGGAACAAATGCGGCTACGGTCGCGAATACTTTCGTTGAGCTCAATCCAAATTTCGAAATAATAACCTTTATTACCTCACTTACCCAACGTAACAAGTTTAGCATCCCGGTGAGCCGAGCCTACTTCCTTGCGAAATTGGGATTCATGGGTTCTATCATTTGGTAAGGCTTGATCTCAATTATTTATTATGAGAGGTCATATCAATTTATTATCTATCTCGTTTAAGTGAACTAAATCGATGAATTAACGATAATTTTAATTGACACGGTCGAATACTCGATAAAATATGCATGTCGTGTTATGGCGATTTGGCAATGCATGCAAACATATTAAATAACATGCAAGCATAAAAATAAAACTCCTAGTATAGCCTTTCCTAGAATAGAAAATCATATAATCTATTACAAATTCGGAAACCAACTCCTTTGGTCCCTTGAACTTCATAAGCACGCCTCCCAAGGTCACCGTCTCTCTCTCGAAACTCCGATCCGAATGGAAACGCCTTTGGGAAACTCCGGTTTTACAATTAGTTACAAAGTATATAATAAAATTACAATAATTTCCTATTATACATTTGTAAAAATAAAATAATACAATAAAAGTGATACGAGATCACATTAAATTACAACCGAATCAATATTCTCTTACATTTCGGGCAATATCGATTAAAAGTAAAGCCATACTAAGATAAAATTACATAATTCCAAATTACATAAACCAAAATATGACATTCATAAATTGAAAATATGACATTCATAAATAAAAATGCAGCATTATAATATGTATAAAACATGCTCATATTAAATGCCAAATCGCCCTAAAATACGGTTTATATCGTATATAACCCGATTTTACGGAAATGCGTGATAATAACACTTTAAAATCACCAAACAATACTTAAATCATATTTAAGGTCAAGTTAGTTATCCCAACTGATTTAGGACTCAAAAATTAGTCATCACTCAATTTTTGACAATAATTCAACTTGTTTTTATTTAATTGCTCATAATTAGACTTTTAAAATCATATTTTAATCAAATAAATCCAAATTTAATTACAATAATTTCAAATTTTGAATTTTAAATTTTTGTACATTCTGGAACATTTCCATGACACTCATAATGTCAAAAATCATGGTTAAAAAATTCGAATCGTTTTTGAGAAAAATCGGTTGCGCTTTATTTGTTTTATCAAATAAAATACATAAAGCATATGAAAATTAATTAAATTAAATTTTCAACTTAAGATTTGAAATTTGGGACATTTATGCAACCAGGATTAACTAACTCGTCTCGCAATTTAGGATTATCACTTACCGGGTTAAGACTAATTAAGGCTACGATAATTGAATAGAATTCGTTTAATGATAGCGATCACATGTTAAACTGTAGATCTAAAAGGCATAATTGAATCGATCGATCTTGTGACCTTAGATAGCTTTATTGCATGTTAATTGATTATTCTCCTATTTCCAAATAATAATCCTAGTGAACAAAGAGCCTAGACCTTTTGATCTTATTGAATTCATCTTTTATTATTACAATTAGTTTAGAAACAAATCAAAACCCCAGAAGTGATTACTTTAAGACAGACTTATAGACTAAACAAGTCTATAATATAAAATTTTCCACTTATTCCAATCCCTAATTCTAGCCACAATGATATTACAATTAAGTCTCGACATTGAATATGGTTTAGGGTTTAATGTTTTGGTGGAGGAGAGGGAGTGTAAATGGTAGGTGTATTATGATTAATCACAAATTCTTGTTTGTGACGGACAGTATCCGTCACAAGCTTGCGACGGGTACCACTTCCCCTCACAAATGACCCATTTAAGGAAAAGGGGAAGCACATGGGGGGTGCCCCACATGTTCCCTCTACCCATTTTGTTAGATGAAAAACCCGTCGCAAGATCCGACCCGTCACAAGGGAGACCTATTGATGATTAATAGGGGTTGAGATGGGTTAGATTAGTGGGTTAGGTGAGTATGGGCTGGGTTAAGGGTTTAATAAGTAGGGTTAAGTAGTGGGTTGGGTTGTAATAAGAACCATTGAATATGGACTATTTGGTCATTTTACAGGAGAAAACGTTATCAAAAATAGAAATAAGGAAAATAATGTGATTGAATTAAGAAAGTGAAAATGTGGAAGTTTATTAGAATAAGAGGGAGTATCTTATAATTATGATTTCATTTTTTTATCATTATCTTGATATTTGTGTCACTTGTTGTGCAGAAGCGTGAAAACCTTATGTTGGGCATCAGCTGCACCTGTGTGCGCGGTCCATAATAGTACAATATTATCCGCTTTGGGCCAAGCTCTCACAGATTTACTCTTGGACTATTTTCTAAAAGGCATCATACTATTATATTTATCTACACTTATAAAGATCTTATTTTACTTTTTTTTTTCTAGCGATGTGGGACATGAGTTTGCACAATAACAGTATCAAAATGAATAGATAACAAATGATTGGGAATGAGGTAAACTTAGTAAAGTGCATTTTATATGAATTTTTGTTTTAAAACTCAGATTATCAATAACAATTTATTATTATATTCTTGATAAATGTAATTTTTTTTTGTGACTTGAATAAAATAAAAAGTAGTGGTCCTTGGCGATTATTTGCCATGGTGAAGTCGTAAATCTCAAGACACGTGCCATCCTATGAGTAAGACAAAATATGTAAATAGCATATGCCGTTATTTGGACTTGCATCAACTTTTACGTGAATACTCACATATGAGAGGTGGGACACGTGTCTAGTTCACATGTAGTGAGAGTTGTCTCCGGCGAGGTTGCCGGGACTCACTGTCGGTATCCGTGAAACCTGTCTTACTTTTATACTACTCCCTCCCTCCTTCTCTTACTTCCAAATAAAGTTGTGATTCTATTAAATCTCTTTCTTTTTCCAATTTTATTTTTCTACTTCTTTGTATAAACACAATTGTAGAGGCGGGCATATACGTTCATAGTTGTAAACAGGTTGGATCTCTTTCACAAATAAGCAAGTGAGGGGTACTAGTGGTCTAGGTAACACCAAAACGGACATGGACATGGACACGGACACAGACACGACACGGACACGTGATACAGCATCTCGTGAAATTTAGGACACGGGACACGCTGTTTAAATTTAATAAAATATTTATTTTATAGTTATAAACAACATACTATTTTATTTTTGTATTAGTATTTTATATTAAAAAATATAAATAATTGAAGGTAAAATGTGATTTTGACTATAATTCATTCTCATTTTCTACCCAAACTCATATTCGAATCAATCTCTTTTAGTTTTCGACCTCTAATTCCTTGTTTTTAAGTGTCCGTGTGTCCGACACGGGACGGCCGATTATGAGAAGTGTCCGTGCTACCTAGCTAGCGGTGGAGTTAGGGGGCTAGCAAGAGCGCTCGCCCCTATTAGCCCCACCCAGCGGATGAAGTTTTTCAAATTTTTGTTAAATTTTTCGAAATTTAGTCGAGTATACCTTAATTAATTACTCGTTCTTTTCTTTTCAAAAATTTTCAACCCCTAAGTCCAAATCCTGCTCCGCCACGGTCGGATACGATTATCAACTAATCATGATTCCTTATACATTAGTGAGGTATGTATATAGACTGCGTTTTGTAGGATGAAAGTACTATTTCGACGTTTGAAAATGAAACTAAGGACTAGAAAAAAGTCGTCAATAATTGTCCATATAGCGTACACAATTATAGAAGTCCATGCATTTTAAAATCAAAGAGTCGTAGATATGTTCTTGCTTTTTATAGATTGTTTTATCATTAAAGAAATAACTATATTAGGTTTGTCAGGAAAAAAACACTACACTGATTGACGGAAGGAATCAATAGCTTTCTTTTAAATTTTGTTCATGCATGATGCACAAGCCACCGGTGCATGCAAATAATATAGGCTCACTAATCACTATACATTATTAAGTTCAAAGATAATATAATATATCCCTTTTCTGTGAAATAGAAGATAGTGATATCTATAATATAAAACTTAATAAGTTAATGCCGTATTATTTTTAAAATTCATGTAAAACTATTTTACAATATGACATTGTAAAACCATATAAGGAAAGACCTTAATGTTCTAATTATTGGAAAATGGTATTCATGGTTTTACATTAATGAATATCTTGAAACGGTTTTATACAAGAATTGTCGTGTGGAAATATAAATATGTTCAGGAAAGGAAACCATCAGTATCATACCAAAATACTCCGTATGAGACAAGTCCAATGAGGGTAAAACAAAGTGAGAGTAGTTTATGGAAATTCTGAGTTTTCATTCATACATCAGCTAAAAATTACATAAATACTTTTTACAGTTGGTTGCACTGTTTATGCACAAATTTGAAAAAAAAAAAAGCTAAAAAATATTCTAGCATCAACTATCTTATTACATTAACAATTTGTCTGAAGTAACATAATGAAACTGGTTAACATCGAGAAAATCAGGGATTTCGAACTTGATCATCTCACTACTATAGCTTTCCTTTTCATCTTCAGTCCCACTGGTGTAGACATACGAAGTAGAATTCGAGCTTGAATTCAATGGAGTAGAGCTCGAAGATGGAGTAGACATAACTGATGATGTGTAGCTCATAAAGTTTTGGTGCACCATGGAATCATCAGATATGCAACGTGGGTCCACAACAGTTTGATGAGAGTCATCAAGATTTAAAGGGCTCATATCAACAAAACCATTACTCTGCCATTGCTCCGAGTTTTGAGCATCAAAGTAGGGAATATTTGTTGGGTATTGTTCAAAATTAGGGTTCATAAATTGAGATTCATAAAAAGCTGGTTCACCATTTGTATCACTTGTCGTTGTAGTCTGGATTGGATTTTGGATTGGGGCTTCGATTTGAGTATTCTGTGTCATGGTGTTATTGAAGTCATACTGTAAATGAGAATTGTTGGAGAATGGCCCGTTCTCGTGATAATTTTCCATAAGAGAAGAATTCGGGTTTTGTTGTGACGATAGAAGGGAAGTGGCTAGTTTTAGGAGTTGTGGGTTAACAACAGGTTGTTGCAAGCCAAGCAATCTTGACATGTGAATTTGAGATGTTAATGAATTATTGTAGTAAGGTGAGTTAGCAAAGATGGAAGAAAGGTCAAGAAGGTCAAGGCGAGGGCTGTGGGTTACTGGATCGATTCCCATCCGAAGCAACCTTTTTCTAATATTTGTGTTCCAATAATTCTTGATTTCGTTGTCTGTTCTTCCTGGTAAGCGAGCAGCAATAGCCGACCATCTAAAACAGTCAAATAAAGAAGCGAGGATTAGTCTTAAAAATCAAGGCATGTATCATTGTGATGATTGTGACTTAATATCTTTTAGTGCATGAACCCATCTACATCTTTAAAAATGGTCCAAAGAAGGAAAAACTAGAAGCTTATGGTACACTTCTTCCTCAATTTGTAAAATAACTTGAAAGGGAAAGAACACTTACTTATTGCCTAAAATACAGTGGAGCTGAATTATAGACTCTTCTTCTTCAAATGAAAATCTTCCTCTCTTGATGTCTGGCCGTAAATAGTTCGTCCACCGAAGGCGACAACTTTTACCACACCTTTGAAGGCCTATACAAAAGCATAGAACAATGATTAGGTTCAATTGTTCAAAGCATCAAACTATATCACATCGACATTTCATAGGTCTGACACATAGACATTTCATAACACTTGTGTCCGACATCTCATCGACGATAGATGAATGTAACACTACAACAAAATGGCTAATACCGAACACATACCGGCATTCTTAGGAAGAGTTCTCCAATTGCCATAACCATGTTTTTGAATGTAATCAACAAGTTTTTGGTCTTCTTCAGGAGTCCATGGACCTTTTTTGAGTCCATTTTTATCACAACAAGGGGCTCTTCCCATGTTAACTAACACGAAGTAACTTAAAAATGTGTTAAATAACAACTTTTAAAAGACAGAGAGAGAGAAAGAGAGACTTAAGGGATAGAGAAAACAAGGGCAAAAATGTTGTAGGTCCGTAAAGAGGGTACAAGGGTATATAAAGGGTAAGAATGTGACATACATGGGAAGTCAACAGGGTTGGGTGCCGTCCTCTGTTTGTAAGATAGGCGACGTGTCCCTTCTTTTGGAGAAATATTAGACCTCTATAGATCAATCTCTCATTGTCATACTAAATGTTATAGTTAAAACATTAAAAAATACCATAATCATACACTCCCTAAGTTGAATTATAATGATAATAGTACCATAAATATTGGATTAATAATAAAAAAAGTGGTAGCATATGTCACAGGTCATCATATGAGGACTAAGGACACTCAAGCTTGCTTTCAGGATTCACATTAGCTGTAACCAACACACTTTGGCCACGTACCCCTTCACACTTCAGTATCAACTGAAGCTTTTCTAAACAAAACTTTGTTGCATGTACTAAATTGGATGGAGATTGGACTGCGTGGGTTTCAAGACGGGTAACATCTTTCTCATATTGATCTAATCCAATTGAGGACTAGAGGCTACTTCCCTCTTAGATGATAAGAACAATAAGCTAAAAGGAAACAAAACTTAACGTGATCATCTTAGATAAGATAAGAGTAAAGTGTTTAGGGAGTAACATTTTATATTGTTTGTGGTAATACCTGACCTGTCGCAAGCTTGTGCTGGATATGCCTGTTACAAAAGAGACTCGTTGTGAAACATAAGACCAACATTGAAATTTTGAAAACTAAGAATTATAGGTTTTTAAGATTTCCACACACTTAAAAACACGATAAAGAACTTAAGGTTTATAACAATTGGAATATTTGATGTCATTTTTTTTCTAACAGCGAGCGGAAAGGAGAGCATTTTGCATAATAGAGCAATTATAAGACCATATGCATCCATGATCATCTATTTTCCATTATTTTACTATTTTTCATCATTTCTTTCTCTTAATCACTACTTATTCATCTCAATTATCCGCTCATCACCTTAATTTTACTCATTTTACCCACATCAATAACCTCCAAGTTTTGTTCTTTCTTATTCCATCTCTTCTCTTCTCTCTGGAGATGCCCATCACCATCATTTTACAAATTGATGGTGGATAATGGATAATTGGATATGGGTCCTTTTAAGACCAACAAGTTCCTATTTTCCCATCAGATTTAGGCTAAATGAGGAAGGTCTAACTACAAGCAATTCCTTGAAGTTTTTTTTTTTTTTTTTTGACAAATGGACCACATTCTCTTTTTTATATTTGTATTTTATTCAATCTTCTTACAGTTTTATTGTTAAACTATCCAACATGCCAAAGCTAATTTGCTTAATCAAACAAGTAAACAACTCCACGTATTTTTCTCTTTAGAGGGAAGTAAGGAAAAAAATCAACTAGCTTAAGCACGTACAAGCAACACCACTAAAATTGCTCTAATCAGCCTGAATCCCAAAGACACTAGACTGTAAGTAATATATGAAAGTGAGACTTCTCTCTGTAAAAAAGGTATATATTACAACCTATATATTTTAAATAAATATACAATCGGTTTATAAGAGAGATAACATTGAATTCCCCATGTCATTGACAATAATAGAAGGCGGCCATCCAAGGAAAGTATTGCCTTGATTTAATGTTTCAGGGTAGAGCTGGCTCTCCTCTCTTTGACCAGATTTCTCAACAATATTATTTTTTAACATTCATTGTTCATGTAAAACAGAGCTGCAAAACATTTTTGTTCACGAGCTAATCAATCATTCTATTATGAATATTACAATCACTTTGTAGCGTATTCTCATCGCCGCTGTAACCCGGGCCAGTGCAAGCCAATAACATACTCAATATAGATTTATTGCACGGTCATTGTCCCTGGCTGCAGCGGTGATGAGTATCATGCAAAAAAAGGTAAATACAATTTTATTTACACCGGACACCCGCCGTCCTACAACTTTTAGACAATAATGATTTTAGTTTTGAACTCGATATTGCATTAGCAAGCTTAATATCAGTTACTTTCTTAAATCCGGTCACATTAACATTCAAAATCTCTATAAACCGATCATGATAAGGGGTCCTAATCCAGTTTAATACCATGATCGCAAGAGTTGCCTAAACTCCAAAGCATGGAGACATTATAACAAAGCAGCCAATGAGAGATGGATTGCACAAGTCAAATACAAGAGGGACAAAAACCATGTAGCTCTCTAAAGTTTTCAAATAAACCAACTACAGAATTAAACAATGTAGTAGGGTAACCAAAGAGCAAATAAAACTTCCCACAGTAAAAGTGTTCTTAATCCAATCAACAGGCATTACCAAACAGAAAGACCGTACCTCTTTTCATAGAATAGTCTTTTCTCCACTTTAGAAGTCGGATTTGCCAATGAATCCACAAATTCAACTGCTAAACAACGACATAAAAAAGAGTATCATTATGCATTCATATTGCTTTTCAAGAATTTATTTACCATTTACAAATAAACAGGTTGCACAAAAAAGAGGATTCTCTAATACCGGATTAAACAACTCAAAACACATCCTTCAATCAATAGTAGCAAAACATGAGAACGCCAAGGACTGACATGATTGAGCAAACAAATTCAACAATTTAGATTATTTAGAATGAACTCTACCACAAGAATCATTTTCTTTAAAAAAGAGCTTACAGATCTACACAGCAGGGCAGTAAATATTTACAAGACAAATTTCAAAAGATTTACACTTTTACTAGGACGGAAGTGTAAAGCGTCATCGGCAAATTAAAAGTTCAAACAATGCTAAATTTGGAGTAGAATTAATATTCAGCCTAACACTGTGGCCATTGAAATGCATTTTTCTGTTCCAAAGTTCATTAAAATTACATCACTGTTTGTAGCAAAAAAAAAACAATGGTAACATGGCGCTGCCTCAATGCAGAAACGGCTTTACTGTTACTATATGTCATCTACACATCAAAACTCTTAACGACTACATAATTTAAGAGGTCACTTGTCAATTTTACAACTGTTCTATTTCATACTCCGTATTATACATCTCATCTATATGGTATTAACAGTAATTATGTAAGACCAATCACCAAATTATTAAGATGCAATTATCATTCCATAAAATATATCCTTATAATAGAAAGCATTTCTACTAATAAGAAAGAAAGAAATGTGGCCTCCACATATTCCATCCAATAAGTTGTTGAAGAAAGGGAAGGAGGAGTAATTTAGAAGGGAAAAAATTGCAGTTGACAATTTGGGATGCTACAAAAACCAAAACCAATAAGATACCCTCAGCTCAAATTTTGAGCTTCCCAATACACTTTTGAAAAGCAGAATGAAAGTAACACTTTGTCCAATTAAGTGTTTCCACAATGCAACCAAATTCTAAATCCTACTGTCAGCTGTCTTAGTAAAATCTTACAGAAACATATAATGAGACTTGTACTTCATTATTGTTGCAAATGGCTGACAAATGGAAATATTTCTACATTATTACCATTGTTAGCAAGCAATGTATATCAATATGATACTATTTGCACGAAAAATTTCATGGTACATCCTAATGAATCAAGTTAACAGGAACTATGCAATTTTATTTATTGGTAGAATCAAGATATTGCTAGCATGAGACCTCTCCACTCTTTAGTGATACAAATTATTGAATACGACTGTTTTACACAGGGGTCTAACTACGAATCTTATCTCTGTTTTAAACACATACTATGTGCAAATGACCAATAATGTATTAAAGGACTCCTACTATACAAATCATATCTGCACATCTTATTTTACACGCGCATATCCAGGTAAGGCGTTAGCCAAAGTACTTTGGTGTGCCTTGTACCATGATTTAAAATCTCGCATGATAAGTCTCGTATTGCCCGAGATGAATCGGTATGGGAGGCGCTAATACTATTGTCGTTTCAGTTGCTTGGAGGGGAAATGCATGTGTAGCTCACTATGTGACTAATACTATTGTCGTTTCAGTTGCTTTCCAAGAGAAAAAGAAAGTAATATTCAAGGTAATCTTCTAACTCTTCAGCAAGATGAAATACGGTGTTTTAAGAAATAAAGTGTATTAGTACAGCATTGTATCAGAAGAACACACACACACAAATCATATTTTAAATAATAATGAGACAGAGGACTTGGTCGGCTAATGCGCGCGCACACACACACAATGACACAATCAGACTTGAAATAATAATCAGACAGACGACTTGATAAATCTTCTAGTGATGAGTGTCACCAGTCACTGCTTCCCTTTTTTCCTGTTAATAGTCACGGACTCACGGCCTATTCTTGGGCATAAACTCGATTGTAACTTTGAATATTGACTTTTTCATTGATCTATCGCTGATTCAAGGAGATGAAAATGCTAGTGAATAGTTCCCAACTTCAGTTGGCCACCAAGTCGAAGAACAAAGATTGGTGATCCAACAACAGTTTTGTTTGATGACCAGCTAATCAACAATAATTTGTCACCTTAAAATATTACATTATTACTTCTTTCAGAAGAAAATATTACATTATTGCGTCAATTCTAACAGGTGGCGCTGAGACACTACTAAGGTATGTGACGTACATCACAGTTTCAAGATGGCTCCAACCTCCAAATTTGTATTTGTCTGAAAATTTTATAATTTTGTATGTCAATGAAGACATGTGAACAGTGTACATGTGCATCAAAGATCATGTGCAAAAGTGTCCTATCTAGCCTTTTCTTCCCAACACAAAACATGGTCAAACATTATTTTATGTCTACTGAGATTTGCTTCTTTTATATACTTCTTAATGTTTTGCAGTACGTGTTATAGCAAGCTCTACCACACAGTTCCAAGCCCTTGTTAATCTTTTAATGCTTGTTAGTTTTAGCATAGAATGAGATTAATAATTAAATATGATAGCGGCATAAACTAAATTACAGAATAATCCATGACACACATTGGCTTGACCTTATGTAGATGCCTTAATGGTTGTGATTAGGGAGACAATATGGATTATAATAACAGCGGTCTCAAAGAGCAAGGAATAATATATTGTTTAAAAATTATAACTCAAACTTGATTCGGTATTAGCTTTCTCTTAACTCTAAGCTTGTTTATGTAAGGTTTACCCCAATAAGCTACTAATATTTTATAAAATTACTAGCTGAGGTGTAGGTATTAGGTAAATTAATCAAATCATGCCTAAGTTTATGTACTGTTATGAGTTGTTCAGTAGCTTTAACAATTGTTGATTGTTGTCTAAGGAGAATTATTTAACAGCTTTAACAATTATATTATTGGCTATTTTGGGATATGAGATCCAAACAACCAATAGATTGTGTACAAGTTCATACCATTAAAAGCAATCCATGCACATTGTTTATTAGTACGTAGTCAGATATATAATCTAATCCAATGAACTAATAGTAAAATGGGAATCAGCAATGACAGAAGCTTAGCCTATTAATAAAATAGGTTGCAGAGGAAGACAAAATGTACTGACCGTTGAGAAGAACTTTCCTGATGCTGAAGACTTGAAGGACACTCATTTGTCCACCTAGCCATGGTCAAGACACGCGGATAGAATAGATTGGAGCATCAATGGTCCCATTGATGATTAAACTCGAGCCCTTTTCAATGCAGAACAGCTTAAAACCTGCAAGGTCAGATGGCATGCTCATTACACTTCTTAAACACTCTCTTATTATTTGACATTATCCCAACACAAATTCTAGTATCCGTCTTAAGCTTAAGACGGGTCAAACATTAACCCTCTTGTGTAGATAGGACACGCATCTTGTTATTCCCTAGACATTTCTCTTTTGTTCTGTCCATACAAATGGGTAGTATTTGAACCATTTTAACCTTAAGACGGACATATCCGTTTTCTGTTATCCCAAACTCCTCTATTGGTCAATTCAATGGAATTATCCCTTCTCTAATTCCGGAATCTATATGTCTTTGTTACTACAACCTATGGTCTACCTAGATAACCTTCATTATTTTTTATTAACCGTAATTGTCTACCTCACCTGCTCCACAAACTATTTCTGTTACAAACAAATGAGATCATTACAAAGAATAGAATGAGCTAATTTTTGGGGTACCTAAGCCAGATAACAGATGCACACTTTCTGACTGGTCTGATTAGTTGAAGCTTCTGGCTGATACGAATGTCAAATGACAATGTAACTCTAGGAGTCTAGGGAAAGTTTATTAGCTTACTTTTACAAGGCTTTTTTTTTAGCATTTTGTTAATTTGATAACTCAAGTTAAACCTTAGCTTGGATGAAACAAACATTAACAAATTTTCACATTGAAGATATTCACCTAAATTGTTTCAGATCCAAACCCATATTCAAGAATCTTACTTGAATTTTAAGAGGTTACACACATTTGTCCGTAACGCAAGAAGTCGCTCAACAAATTTATAGTTCATTATGAGAGAAAGGTGATGAGTGAAAACGGAAGTATCACTAAAACGAAAGACATGCTTAATCACCATAATATCTTCATCTGGAGCCTGTTTATGCTAAGTAATTTTAAAATGCCTCACTCGTGCAGAGGCAGAGAACGGTGTTGCTCGACGTTTATCCACGGCTATAAGTGCGTCATAATCATAAAACAGTTAAACTTCTAAGCTAGCTGGTTATACGAAAAACTGAAATTAGAATCAGAAAGCAATCCATTCAACTTCTTCAAAAGATTGACAAAAACAACCTTCAAAAAGAGACAATAAGGTGCACGAGCTATGGCAAATCTTGTTACCAGAAATGTAACATTATTAAATCCACATCATTGTAACCAGAAGCTCCCACCTTGGATTTATCAACTTGTATGTTTGTTCTGATTTATCTCTTTTTGTCTCTGGAACATTACATTTATCCAACCACCATATTTAATAATCATATTCAAATCACCTGCTTCACCAAGAATACTTGGGGTTTAAAACTTGGCATAATGCCAATTGTTTACTTGACAAGTTGACATACCAATATACCATAACTACATATCCAGCAATTCATTGGCAGACGGTATATCCGAATAATGTTATGTCACTAAGATTAGCAGCCAAAGAAAAAAAAATATAGTTTTGTGCCTAGTAGCTAACAACGAAGTTTGTCGCATTCAATCATCAATTTTGTAACCATACCCATGTCTGATAAACCCTCAATGATACGAGTAGGAGTTTGACACGTCTCCTTCTACTATGCTATGATGGGCAATCTTGCGTGACAAAAGAAGTGGATGATATATGAAACATATAGCATGCATTTTTACGATCTTAGATCATTGTTTAATACATCTTTGCATTTCACTTTAGATAGTCTCACTAAATCATATATCTAATCAAATTTATGTTGTAAAGAAGTGTACTCATGCCCATATCCTCATTCTAGGTCACAATCTCTTTACCTCAAAATTTGAACAATTACGAATCTCACACTTCGAAACATACTTGTGTCTAACACTCATACACTGGTCCGGGGAACATAGATTCCTACTCAATCCTTTAAAAAAACGAGTTAACTAGGTTGCAAATATCATTTGGGTCATTCGAAAATAACATCTATGTGTTGCTAACTATGTTACTCCGACTCTTCTGATTTGAATCCCACGTACCCGTATCCAACACTTACACTTGACACCCTGAAAAGGGTATGACACTTCAACACCTCATTTTAATCCAAAGTATGCATATTTTCCATAAAAATGGCCGAGTACAACACTTGGATACACACCCATGTCGGATACATCTAAACGAGTCTGAGCAACATAGATTGCTAATATAGGGGTAATGTTGCCCCCCGCAATTTGCAAGAGCCGTTGTGGGAGCCACTGTAGATATTGAGATAGTGTTTATGTTATTATTGTGTAAGTAGCAGGACACTCATAAAAATAGGAGAACCGAGTATAAGCTTTAATGAGAACAACGCGGTCACATGGATTACAAAGCTACACCATCTTGGAAATTACCAATGCATTGCGATCGATGTTCACACTTGAATTCAACATAAAAAAATTAGACAACAGGAGTTAAGCTAAACATTCAACAATGAGATCACATAATACCAAACTCAAGCCACATAACACCAAAATTGGAGGTTAATCATAGAAGCTGTTACATCATTCAATCACTAAAAGCAGAAAGATAGATAGATACAAAGTAATTTGGTATAATCTTGCATCAACTATCACATCACATACCACCAACAATAAGGTAAAATTAACATAAATACAAGTGTAATACATTTAAAAATTACCTTAATTGACTGGAATTCGGGATTACCAAACCTTTCAATTACGTGTCATTCGCAAATCGTAAGACTCGACAATTCTTCCGATTAATAAAGTTAATCAACATCATATGCTTCATTCCAGAACGCCAGAATCAAACTGGAAAATTATTATAAAAAGTGATGATAATGACATTAATGTAACTTATACGAAGTGCTTCAGAAATTGATTGAAGAACGATTAAGTAACAAACCTTGAATTTCGCCAGATATCGGACGATTGAGGCATGTGAAATTGCGAGGTGAATTAAAGATAACAAGCGTGGAATTTCGTCCGAAAATTAGCTGGATTAGAATTTACGAGATCCTTGTAGCTTTGAATCAAAAGCGTGTAAGATCAGAAAATTTGAAAGAGCTACAAAATTAGGTTTTTGGCGATGATTTTGAAATTTCTCGAGGATTTGGGATACGACTGATACGAGTGGGGGAAATGGCGGGAAGACCATCGGTTGTTGACGGATGCATCAGATTGTTTGGATTTGTAAGAATTTGGGTTGGGTCGGGTCGGGTTAGGTTATGAGGACTGACTATTAAGGGGTCGTTTGTTTCATACCCGTGTATAGGTTTAGAAACATGAATTATACCTGGGTGGTATAGGATTGGACTTATGCCTCGTACCATGCGGTTTTTCAATTTCAAGTGGTATGGTTTTGAATTCAATTAAAGTTAAGTTTTGTAATATATAATATTTTAAACAATAAAATTTTGATATAATAAAAGCATGAAAATATACAATTAATCAACTTAATATAAAAAAATAATTATTTACAATCTATCATAATTTATCTTTTACATTTTTACTTATTTTCATTTGATATCCATGCGTATCAATTAGGGGTGATAGTGAGACGAGACAGCTCGCGAGCAACTCGAGATCGGCTCGGTCAAAGCTCGGCTCGGGCTCGGCTCGGCTCGAGAGTTTAACGAGTCAAGCCGAGCAAACGTTGGCTCGGCTCGAAAAGCTCGCGAGCAGCTCGAACTTGTGTAATTAGAGAAGATTTTCCGCATATTTTATAACAATATTATTATATATTTTGTATCACACATATCAAAATTCTAACTTATTTGCCATATTTTTTTACATATATCTTTGGAGGCTTGTTATTGAAGATATCGAAAGAAAAAAAATTAAAAATCAACAATTATATATAGGCTCGATTTGAGCTCGCGTTAAAGCTCGCAAGCTTGTTTACGAGCGCATTTTTTTCAAGCTCGGGTAAGCTCGAGATCGGCTCGAGCTCATGTTTTGGTTCTTGAGCACAAGCCGAGCAAGGCCAAGCTCGAGCTCGGCTCGGCTCGTTAGCACCCCTAGTATCAATTTCATACTCACTCGCCTTCTTGGATATGAGAAACTCATACCTCATGGGTCTAAGATATAGGTACGAAACCTTTACATTTGTCAATCAAACATTTGGTATGAGTTTGACTTATTCCAAACTCATCACACCTCATACGTTTTTAAAGTGAATCAAACACCCCTAAGAGAATACTCTTTACGTTCCCTAATATAAGTCGTTTTAGAAAAAATCAGAAATTTCTGTATATAAGGCGTTGTGTATTTATGCATGTTATTTTCATTTTTCAAAACACTGAAATTTAGGGAAAAGGTTAATGTAAGCCATTTTATTGATGAAAAAAAAATTATTTTTCTATTTTCAAAGAATATTTATAACAAATAAGTAATAATACAACATTTTCCAATACACTTTTAATTCTTCTGAAATAATCTAAAATGACTTATATTATGGAACGAATAAGGGAAGAAAAAGACTCAAATGTTCTCCCTGTAAAATGCATTCCCCTAATTAAGGAAACAAATGAAATTACATTTCCTTTTTCATTAAACTTTTATCATTTTATTAAAATATAATATTTTCATTTGTGTATAATATTTTCATTTTTTATGAAACACTAACTATAACTTTTTAAAATTAAAATAGAATAAATTTGATATGAATTCATAAGGTACAAATTGCTAAATCTTTTATTTGGTGTTATTATAAGAAAATGATTTAAGGTATACTTACTTCGTAAAAGCAAAACTATAATATGTTATTATAATTAATTGAGAAAGTTTATACAAAAAATCATTAGTTTCGAGTAAAAAAACATTTTTTTATTAAAAATACACCTTGCATCACATTACTCATTTTTTTTTATTAGTTTTACAAATAGATACTTTTCTCAGGAGGTCAAATCATAATATTAACGATATGTCAATTTAACATTTAAGTAATGCATAAAAGTAAAATTTATGTATGCCACGCATTCATTGCGTGAGATCTATACTAGAATTTTTTTTATTAATGTCAAATTACTTAATAGTCACTTACCACTTGAGCTATCTTTGTAACCCTAATCTTGTTTAGGAGTGATAAAATAAGGTGGAGCGATTTTGGTTTAAATGAGTGCCACTGTGTGTCATAAATCCTAAAACTTCTCGAACACGAGGACGTTCACTTAAGATTATGCGACTACTGGATCGAGTTTAGAATTTATGTCCATGCAAGAGGAAAAAAAAGTACTCAGTCTATTACTCAAGAATTTCTGTTTACAAATGTACCAAATTAAACAAAGATACAACACCAAACAAAATTTGACATAATCCCCTAAGCTATAGTCTATATTTATATTACTCCCTCCGTCTTATTCATTTATTTGCCTTTTATATTCTTTGTGGGAAGTATTTTAATCCAAGGCAAACAAATAATAGAGACGAAAGGAGTATATGATTATCATACATTGAAAAGATCATGTGGGATATCAAAATTCATTAAACTCCGGCAATAACTATCAATCTCATCTTCAGTGTTGGTAATACTGCTGTTTGGAAACTCAGAATTTGAATTTGATGGTGTCTCTTCACTTATACCGGGCGTCAATAAGTCCGGTACCTTCAACAAGAAGTCGTCACTGATGCGTTGATGATAATTAGAAACGTATTGAGTGTCGTTTTGTTGACGAACATTATCACATTGTTGATTAAATAAAACATTGTTTTCCCAGTGATCATTTACTGTAGGACAAGTTTCAGATTTTAGCCCATCAAAATTGGTAAATGTCGATTCATCTAAACTTGGTTGCATAATCACTTGACCAGTATGACCACCGCCAAAAACATTAGTCATTGTCGAGCAAGTCGGTCCCGGGATACTGTTTTGAAAACCTATCGGAGTTTGATGATTGTCTGTTTGTGTTTGCGCCATCTGGTGGTACTCAACAATTTCATTTTGTTGAAGGTTTGGCAACAAAAAGTTGGGGTCTTGATCCCGACTTTGCTGGTTTGAGTTTAATAAGTTTGGGGTCGGATTTGGTGACAGAAGAGCGGCTAACCTAAGAAGATCAGGGTTAACCAAGTTTTGCAAATTAAGCAAGTTCAGGAGGTTGAACTGATGAGTTGAGTTTTGTAGAGGGGAGTTGAAGATAGAAGGGAGATTATTTAGTAGGTCAAAGTGACGAGTATGAGTCACGGGATCGACTCTCATTCGAAGCAACCGTTTTCTAATATGGGTGTTCCAATAATTCTTGATTTCGTTATCAGTCCTTCCTGGCAATTTAGCAGCAATTGCTGACCACCTACATAACAAGGCAACAAATACATTAAGTACCAACATGATCGAACATTACAGACTAAATACTTAATGATACTCATTACTCGCCCAAATCCCAGCGTCTCCATTATTTATTTACCTTTGTTTAAAATACACCTTACAATAAAATAAAATTGTAATTAAATAATTGTGACGGGTGGACTATTTCATATGGAGGATTTTTCCATAGCAACTTGGACAAGTTTTCAAGGAGGTAAAAATAACAAGAATCTTACTTATTGCCTAAAACACTATGGAGTTGAATAATGGCTTCCTCTTCTTCAAATGTAAATCTTCCCCTCTTGATATCTGGTCGGAGATAGTTAGTCCATCGAAGTCGACAACTCTTTCCACACCTACGAAGCCCTGTGTAAGTACAAGAACATGAGTTTACGGGTTCCGATACAATAAAATATTCATATTAATGGCCGAGGCTAAATCAATAATTTTATTTCGAGAACAACCCACAACATTTCTCTTCACAAAAATAAAAGTTACACTTACCAGCTTTCTTTGGAAGTGCTCTCCAGTTTCCAGGGCCATGTTTTTCGATATAATCAATTAGTTTTTGATCTTCCTCAGGTAGCCATGGACCTTTCTTTAGCCCCTCTTTATGATCACAACAAGGCGGTCTTCCCATTTTCTCCGTCCTCAAAAACCGAGTTTTTCACGTTATTGTCGAAAAACCGAGATTAATTTTCACTACTTTTTCCTGGTGATGAGATAAGTTGGTAGCTTATTAGTTGCAGAATTATTTATCACGTTTACTTTGTTCAATATTTCTAAGTAAGGTAAGAAAAACAAGCTCAAAGTGTATGGCTTAGGTTGAATATGCATGGGAGTATATATACATACGTAAGAGTTGATAAAATTTATTTGATAAAAAAGTCCAAAAGTTTTGTTGCCGTCCTTTATTTGCAAAATATGTTACGTGTCCCTTCTTTTTTTTTGGGAGATTTCTAGCCTTATAATCTCACTTTTGTTGAACATAATAGTATTATAATCTTGCTATATTATGTCACATTTACTATAACGAGTGTATTTGCCTCATGCAATTACTCCGTACATCTTTTCTATTCATATTAGAAAACAGAACAACATAGTTTAGCCACGTAGGTACCCTTCGAGGGTATTTTAAGGGGAAAGTCTAACTACTTTCAAGCTAAAATATACGTAAGTGAATCAAGAATGTGATCATTAACAATTTAACATAATAGAAGCATTTGATAATAACACAATTCAAGGGTTTGTTAGCCTTCCTTAAAATGGAGGTATCTGTTTTACAAAATGGGTCAATATCATCTCATATGGGCGTATATGACAAATATTTTACTTTTCCTATACATTCTACATACTTTTATCTTATTCATTTCACATGAACATATTTTGACTCGTTTTAAATTTAAGACAGATCCTCCGTATATCCCTCTTAAATACGAATTTGCCTTCAAAGCTAATCTAGTGATTCTCCCAAGGTTAATAGAAAACCATAAATAGTACAAGTAACAATAACTTTGGGGAGAATAAACTAAAAGTAAATTATTATGAGGATTAAAGATTATATGTCATTTTGTTGCTTATGTACTCCCTCCTTCTCTAGTAAGGTTCACTCTTTTCGTTTTAAGCCGTTTCCTTACAAGGTTCACATTTTGCTCTATTCCTTTTTTGACTAATTTTATTTATAGCTACTATTAACTACAGAGTATATATTATGACCCGACATATTAACTTGGCTTTTATTTTCCTTCACACATTACTACTTACCTGTTAAAACTTATCAATCCAACAAGGGTAAAACAATGAACTTTATAGATACTAAGGGAGTATTTCTTTTTATACAACTAACTAAACAATGAAATTCAGGTTAAAAAGATGCGAATAGTAGCTATAATAATACTTTACATTAAGGCATGTTTATGACATCCAATGAATTCACACTATCACATGGTTGCATAAAAAAGTTCTATATCTACAAAAATTACTCGTTTCATCACATTCATTTAATTTATTAACTTCTTTTATGAGGGATATTCAATTACACAAATTCTCATTTGTGACGGACACTATCCGTCGCAAGCTTAAGACGTATACCATATTCTCTCACAAAATACTCATTAAGGGTGAGTGGAGAAGCACATGGGGGGTGCCCACCTTGTCCCCTCTACCCATTTCCTCTCACAAAATACCCGTCGCAATATCCGATCCGTCGCAAGCAAGACCTACTGAATCAATTAAATGTCACAAATAATTGAGACGGAGAAAGTAGAGATAATAGCATCATATATAAGTCAATGTTAGTTCCATCTGTGTAACGGTGGCCGAGATTAGACTACGACAACCGACAATTATGATTACAGAAGATTATCGATCTGATACCATATCATGCACTTATCTATACCTTTTTATTTAACAATAGGGCATGCATGCCCTTATCTATGCTTATCGTAGAGCTGTTTGAACTTTCCATGTTTCCTAGTCCATGTCATAGAGTAGCTAGCTAGTTTGGAAAGGTAAACATCTTGATGTTATACAATACCATACAACTCCAAAGCTTTTATAATCAAAAGGTGGAGGCTAAGTAAAGAGGAAAAAATGTCCCTTAAAACCGACTAACTCAATAATTGGGATTTAGGATCTTCAAATTACTCACAACAGTGACACGATACAAGAAAAAAAGGTGTGTCATTGTAGTTTGACTTCCCATAATCCCAGTAATTCATTATTCAAAGTGAAGATACAACCATTTTGACTTTAACCACTAAATCCAAAATCCAACTTTATAATCTAATAATATATTTTCAGTTTCTTTTTCTCCTAAATGTCTTGAGTGTTAGAATATGAAAGGGAGAGATAATTGGAGGAGAATGTCGTGTCTTTATCATTAGCAAATGCATAGGTATTTATACAAAAATTATGAGAGTAATACAATGAATCTTAAGTCAAATACAATAAATGACATAGTAATCACCATTTCTCGTAAATAGACCAAAGACCGTCTTGTAATCATCCGTCTTGTAATTATCCGTCTTGTAGATCGTATAATCTCCAATACTATATTTTCCTAATATCTCTAATACACCCCCTCAGTCAAAGCGGTAGTTAACGGACACTTTGACTGGTCGAAAAACAATAATTGATGATGCCACGTAGAGGAGCCGAGTTGATCGTTGTCGACGCTTTCACCGAATGTAGTGCCTTGCCTTGTCGGGATCATGCCATAGGAAGAGCCACACTAATAAAATTAAGAAAACTAATTGTGCACGAGAGTCGAAACAACTCGTGAGACACAAACAAAAACGTCAAGGTGCACGAGGGCCGTAGCAACTCGGGAGACACCGACTATAAAATTAAAACAAAAGGTGCACGAGGGCCGAAGCAAACTCGTAAAACACCCGAACTGTGAGGGCCGAAGCAAACTCAACAATTTATAACTAAATTTAAATTAAAAAATAACCCGATTACGAAACATCGTCGACGTTTTATAAAACATCGTCGACGTTTTTCATAAAAAAGACCGTCACTACCCTTTTCCTTTCTCTCACTTCAATTCTTCTCTTTCACTCTCCTCTCCTCTCCCTCTCCCGTACAACCACCCCCACCACGACCCCAGCACCACCACGACGCCCCACTACCGCCGTCCACCACCACCAGTAGCCACCACCACCGTCGACAACACAACCGGCCAAAGGTAAGTTTTGATTTTCTTTTTATTTTTGAAATCGTTTTTACATTGAAATATGTTTAATTGATATGAATTTGGTGGTGAATATGTTTAAATGTTATGAATTTGTTTATGTATATATGTTTAATTGATTTGAATTTGTGAAATTTGGATTAAAGTTGTTGGATACGGTTTTTTGTTTTATGTTGTTGAAGACGGCTTTTTTAGTTGATTTTGTATGTTGGAAATGTAATATGGCGAAATTTGTGGAAGTAGTGAAAGAGGATTATTAGATTTTTGTTGTCGGAAGACGGTTTTTGTTGGTGGTATTGAAAAAAGACGGAAAATTGGACGTTGGTCACTAGGACCAACGTCTGGGCTGGACGTTGGTCACTAGCACCAACGTCTGGGCTGGACGTTGGTGTTGGTGACCAACGTCCAGGGTAGACGTTGGTCATCAACACCAACGTCCAGCCCAGACGTTGGTGCTAGTGACCAACGTCCAGCCCAGACGTTGGTGCTAGTGACCAACGTCCAGCCCAGACGTTGGTCCTAGTGACCAACGTCCAGCCCAGACGTTGGTCCTAGTGACCAACGTCCAACATGCCTTTGATTTTCTGTTATTGCGTTGTTTTCGATGGTTTTGAATGTTGACGATGATTTTGAATGTTGACGATGATTTTTATCAAATATGTTTATATGTTTACGATGGTTTTGATTGTTGACGATGATTTTTATTATATTCGTGTAAAATGATTATTATCATATATGTATGATACGTTTTATTTTCGTTATTTTTATCATATATGTTGTTTGTAATGATTTTATTTTATTTGGTCGATTGTTGTATTATTTTATATGCAGATGGATAAAGAAAAAAACATTATGGTGGTCCCTGATCGTACGAAAGGCCGAAAAGTGACGGCATCTAAGCGGCGCTTACCCGGTGTGCGTCAAGCGGGAGTTGTCTTTCGTCCTACTCAGTCAGAGGGTACGGACGTTACCCCTACGCCCCCGCCTGCTGGGAGCGAGACAGTTTTTCCGTCAGTTTTTTATAGGTTAGAGGCCGTTGATGATGGTAATGTTGACGGCGGTTCAGGATCTGAGTCGGAGGAGGCGGCAGAGCAGCCCGATGACGAGTGTTTTGTAGAGAACCAGGTAGCTGAACCAAGAGGTAAGAAGGTGGTACAGGTTGGTAGAGGACGATATGTGCCGGTTAGTCAGGGTTCATCTAGCACGGGGAGGAAGAAGACGAAGAGGGATTTGTCTGTTAGTTTCTTAAACTCGATATTAGACACTTCTAATATCATTATACATTTAGTTTACTCTTAAACTAAATAAATCTTATGCATGCATAACAAAATATAAATGAAAGAACCATTTCTTACATTGATTATGAAAATATGGGCACAATATTTGAACTCCTTTCAAATATTGTTCTTGAGCTAGTAATATGAGGATGATCTTCCAAGTTTCAAAGTAGAAACTCTCCAATTAGTTGCACCCAAGACTACCCTTAATCTCTACAAAATACTACACTAGTATTAAATAGTAGAAGCCCTTATTATGAACTAATAGATATATTACTACCCTTAGTAATGATATTATTAGTGTAGGAACACAAGAAAAATTTCTCAAATTTCTTTTAGTGAGAGATGGAGAATTTTAGAAAGATAAAGATACTAGCAAAATATGAGATGTTGTAGTATTTAATGAGAGGGAAAAACAAGCCCCTTTGTGGCTTGTAAAAACCGGTCACCCACACCCTACATGGGTGGGGTGTTGTCACTTCCAATTGTTCTTAACAATGTAAAAAGGTTGAGTGTTGGTAATAGTTTTGGGTATGATTATGTCTAATTCCTAATTAGAATAATACACAAAAATAATCACCCTCTTTGTACACTACCAAAACCGGTGCACCCTTGTAATATGGGTGTCCATTTTATTTTTGCAATTTGTCATTTGTCACAAGTGTGACATGTGACATATAACATGTAATTTTGCTTATAAATGTGCATTTAACCAATTTAAATGCAATTTCATAACAAATGAATTAGACTTCACATTTTAAGTCACATTTTATAATTACATGTAAATAAAATGGGTCCTCTCATATTTGGTTAAAATAGTCTACAACAATTTGTAATTATAATTAACCAAATTAACTTATCTCAAATGTTTCATAAACATAATGCAATCTTAGTAATATAACAATTAAATTACTAAAAAGAATCGTATTTAATCATATTACAATAAGATATATTTCTCACTCACAATTTGAACTTGGTTCATTTTAAGGGATTAATTAATCTGTATCACTATACAATTAATTAATGTACATGATTAGGGGATTGTCCTTTAGGTGTGACCTCAAGGGATCAACTGATCACCACCGTCATACGACAGTAACGGCAAACTCAATTGAGCCAATCGTTACTGATTTATGTTGACCAGTTGACTATAATATTCATCATCCCTTTGTATTCTTATTATTGATATTTAATTATGTGATCGCACTATTGTTGAGGACATTTACTCCAACAATCTCCCACTTGTCCGAGACAAGTGTGCGTCACCAATTCTCTTGTCCTATTACAAGATCTCCCACTCAATGCAAGGTGTCTTGCAGGTCGTCCTTGTATTTGATCATATCAAGAATGGTTTCCTCGATCTGGAGAGTAACTGTCTGACCGGAATTATCTACCATAGATACCTTCCGAGCGTGGCCACGCATTTTCAGCTTACTCCTCCTCGAGTGGCCTTGAGATTTAAAACCACCCTGACAAGGGGTGGACAATTCCTATCGCACTATTCCCTTTGCATAGCCACAGCTCATCATGACCCAAAAGATGCCCATTTGACCCCAGTTACGAAGGTCGTAGAGCATAAATCAAAGTCACTCTGAAACTGTGCCACCTTAGGCGAACAGTCTTTAGTAAAAGAATTGACTCAAAAGAATACTAGTAGCTCTTTGCCACGACCAGGCTACAAGAATTGCCAGAATTCTATAAGCGGTCACTTCCCGACAGAGTGTCTCATACAGTCTGCCTATGTGATCGATTGGTCATCCCTATGACCCTATGACAGTCGAACTTGCCATCAATCGCACCACAATCTAGTCACTTCGAGATGTCACCTCACATAAGTGACTATGGGCCAATGCTATGTTAAATCAGTCCATTTTAATGGAGTCCAAAATTGTCTCTACAATCCATTTGGATATAACAAAGCACAAAACAAGTTTTAAAAACTCAAACAATAAATGTGATTATCATATATGAACAATCAACACAATGTTATTGCTTCATATCATATAATCTAAAGTTTATTTCGTCTATGACAATTCACGACGATCTTATTAAATGCAATAAAGGCTTGGGTAGTGAATATACCATATATTCATTTATTCCAACCTTGTGAGTTGTTTTCTCCTTCCATCCAACGTTATTCCTAATAACATGAATTCATCTACGTACATGTCTAGATCTCTATCTAGCGTTGGCTCTTTAACTTGAAAGATACTCCCACTTGTTATCATAATAACTGATAGGTATTTAGGTAAAAGGATCTACTATTAGTTCCTTTTAAACCACCTTATCCTCATCATAATGTACGAGGTCTCTATTTGTAGAATTTATAAGGATTGACTCTTCAATCATTCTTTTAGTTATTCGCTTCTTGTATAACAAAAGTACGCCTAGGATTTCGATAAATCCTTATAAGTTTGGAAATTTGGGTTTGTGTAACCTTTACCACATTGTCAAATTTTCTCTACCAAACACAAGAATGTATCCCTAGTTCTCCTCGAGAACTCTATGGATTTTCTTGTAGGCTATCCAATGACACTCATCTGGATTGATTTGTTATGGACTTGTCATGCTCCTAGCATACAATTCATTTAGGTATGTGCATGTTATGGCACACATGAGCGATATCATGTGATCAACAACTCTTAGGTTCAGTGGATGACTATGACCCTTTCATAGTGTTCCCACTTTTATCAACATAAACAACCTATTTAACTTGTTGAATAGATTAAATATCTTATCGATATAAGATACCATTTAAATGCCAAGCAAAAATCTTCTATTCCACAATAGATTTTGATTTCAGTATACACGTTGCCCTCTTTCATCCAACATTAAAATCCAACCACTCCTTTTAAAAAGGTAATATGAATATGTCACTCTTAATGAGTGAAATGTCATTCACGTGGAAAACATTTTCTCCCACTGAACTTCATGTCTTTACATGACGACTTAAACTCCCACTTAACTTCATGTCTATACATGACTTTTCGACAATTCGAGTGAAACCCTTCTTCTATCTTATAATAGAAAAGATCATCATAACCTCTAGGTATATACATACAATAGGCTTGTGTCATGTACACATCCTATTCCAAATCCCTATTTGGACATGTGGTTTTGATGTGTATCTTGTACACATCTATTATGAGGTATTTCATAGATGATTTGGATCTAAGCATAGTTACGCATTAACTTAGCTTTTGAAGACATCCACATGTCTATCCATGCAACTACAATTGGACAACTCCAAATAAAACATTTTCTTTGCATAGATTCCATTTAATTTCATAAGTCTCTCATGTTAGAAAAACAAAATTTTTAAAATTTCTAGGTGCTCTCACTTACATAGATCATAATCTTATTATATCAAGAACATTTTCTTTTGGTCTCATCACTAGTCTAAGGATTCACCTAAGAACGCTTTCTTTTGGTCTCCTCACTAGTCTTGAGTCTAACCTAAGAACATTTTCTTTTGGTTTCCTCACTAGTTCCTAACTAGTTTTCCGTTGTGGCTTATTTTCTCCCACTCTATCTTTAGAAAAATACAACTATTTTCTTTAAAGATAGCCTTATGAGCCACAAACAATTTTGTACTCATACTTGTAAGGGAGGTAGAAGTATCACAACATGACTTTAAGTGATCTACTAAAGACTTCTTTGTAAAGACATCGAATCTTAGCTTCAACATAGACTAGTTCTATAAGAGCTAAAGAGGTGTACTCATATTCATGTCAATTACAATCTTAACAAGTGGTGTGACCAATTGGTTTGGTAGACTCCCTACTTTGAGTTCAATAACTCAATTTTGACTTAGCAATTGATCTTTCAAAGTGAGAATCGAATTCTTAACCTTTTATTATAATGATCCAATCATCATAATACTAATATGATCAATTTGAGTCGATACAATTTATGTTATTTGTGCAAGTATAGTGTGATCATAAGTTTTTAGAACTTAAAAAGTTTCAACAAACCAAATGACTTGGGTTGAGAACCAAGTCACTAAATCCAATTACAACCAATGTCAATAAAAGGAATTGAATAAATTTCCATGTCAAACAAGGGAATCATAAAAGTTCTAAAAACAATATCTCAAAATACATCCCAAAATTTTGACAATTCAAAATGAGTACTTGGCTTTATCCTTGCTAGGATGCCCTAATTACAATTAAATAGGGTAAGAATCACAACTTGTATCTTATACCAAAGTTGAGATCATAACATAAACAATAGGGATAAAAATTTACCTACTGGAACAACCTTTCCAGTTTTAAGATCTCCAAGATACTTATAGCGATTCCTATTTCAATGCCCTACGCCATTACCATAATGACATTTTTCCTTATTGGAGGCACCCTTCTTGGGCATGGGAGAGTTATTCTTAATAGCTTTACCCCTTTCCCTTGAAGGTGGAGGACTTCTGTCCTTTACTACCACATTACTTGAACTTCCCCTTGCTCCTTATATTAATATGGAGCACATCCTTGGAAGTGCTAACATTTAGCCCAAATCTCTCTCGGCTTGCACAAGCATCTTGTGCATTTCATGAAGAGAGGTTTCTCATGTTATGCATATTGTAGTTTACCCTAAACTTCACATATGCTTTGATTTTTCCCAAGGAATGTTAGACTCGGTCGATAACGAGTTGTTCGGAAATGGTCACCCCTTGCAATTTAAGAGTCTCAACATGTTCAATCAATTTGAGTACATGAGGGCTAACTTTTGGTCCTCTTTTAGGTTCATGTTGAATAATGTGGAAGCCGTCTTATATTGTAAGATCCTAGGAGCTTGTGAAAAAAAAACATGGTCACAAGCTTGTCATAGATCTCATAGGCCGTGCTCATCTTATGGCACTCCCTTAAAGATTGGCCTCCAACGAGAAGATCAAAACGTTTTTGATCGCGGCGGACTCTTTGTGGCTAGCCTCATAGGCTCGCCTTGCGTGGCGGTTGCCCTTTCATTAGGTGTGGTGGGAGAGGCCTTGGCAAGGTAACGAAACCTGTCGTCACCCGCCGCGGCCAAGTGGAGTTGCATATCCCAATTGGTAAAATTAGCGCCATTCTTTTCTAACTTGCATCGATCCATAAAGGATCGAAGTTATGAAACGTTTGTGAGAGTTGGAGCATTGGTGTTGGATGAACTAGCCATAGCGATTGAACAAAGTTAACTACAAATTTAAGACATAAAGGAAATGTTAACATTTATCGTTTTAAATACTTGTAAACATTTTAAACAAGTTTAGCATTTAAATAGTGACCTCTACCCAACTATTATAAATGATTCCGAGATCCAAATTCATATCCACTTGGGCACGGTAAGCCGATTCATCCCTCATTAACATAATTCGGTGGATTAACTCTTTAATCGATTCTACATTAGAACTCTCGGTCGATAATATTACTTTAATATTTATCTTTAGCCCGGAACACATGCGGCTACGGTCGCGAATACTTCCGTTGAGCTCAATCCAAATTTCGAAATAATAACATTTATTACCCCACTTACCCAACGTAACAAATTTAGCACCCCGGTGAGCCGAGCCTACTTCCTTGCGAAATTGGGATTCATGGGTTCTAACATTTGGTAAGGCTTGATCTCAATTATTTATTATGAGAGGTCTTGTCAATGTATAATCTATCATGTTAAAGTGAACTAAATCGATGAATTAACAATTATTTTAATTGACATGGTCGAATACTCGATAAATATGCATGTCATGTTATGGCGATTTGGCAATGCATGCAAACATATTAAATAAAAATGCAAGCATAAAAATAAAACTCCTAGTATGGCCTTTCCTATAATAGAAAATCATATAATCTATTACAAGTTCGGAAACCAACTCCTTTGGTCCCTTGAACTTCATAAGCATGCCTCCCAAGGTCACCGTCTCTCTCTCGGAACTCCTTTCCGAATGGCACCGTCTTTGGGAAACTCCGGTTTTACAATTAGTTACAAAATATATAATAAAATTACAATAAGTTCCTATTATACATTTGTAAAATAAAATAATACAATAAAAGTGATTCGAGATCACATTAAATTACAACCGAATCAATATTCCCTTACATTTCGGGCAATATCGATTAAAACTAAGGCCATACAAGGAAAAATTACATAATTCCAAATTACATAAACCAAAATATGACATTCATAAATTGAAAATATGACATTCATAAATAAAATGCAGCATTATAATATGTACAAAACATGCTCATGTTAAATGCCAAATCGCTCTACTTAACGGTTTAATCGAATATAACCCGGTTTTACGGAAATGCGTGATAATAACACTTTAAAATCACCAAACAATACTTAAATCATATTTAAGTCCAAGTTAATTATCCCAACTCATTTAGGCCTAAAAAATTAGTCATCACTCAATTTTGACAATAATTCAACTTGTTGTTTTATAATTGCTCATAGTTAGACTTTAAAATCATATTTTAATCAAATAAATCCAAATTAAATTACAATAATTTCAAAATTCGAATTTTAAATTTTTGTACATTCTGGAACATTTCCATGACACTCATAATGTCAAAAATCATGGTTTAAAAATTTCGAATCGGTTTAGAGAAAAATGGTTGCGCTTTATCGTTTTTATCAAATAAAATACATAAAGCATGCAAAAATTAATCATATTAAACTTTCAACTTTAGATCTGAAATGTGGGACATTTATGCAACCAGGAACAATTTTCTCTTGACATGAATAATATTTTAGCTATATATGTTTAATTAGTCACTATTTATGCCATTTTTACATTAAAAATTCATAAATCATGCAAGACAAATCACATTAGTCTGAAATTTTCCAGTCTTACAGGAAAACATTCATGTGACAACATACTAAAATTTCATCATTATATTCAAATCAGAAGTATATTTGTTAAATTAGTCACTATTTATGCCATTTTTACATTAAAAATCCATAAATCATGCAAGACAAATCATATCAGTCTGATATTTTCTAGTCTGACAGGAAAACATGCATGTGACAACATACTAAAATTTCATCATTATATTCAAAGCAGAAGTATTTTTAACCATTTGACCTTTATTTATTTCATTTTATCATATAAAAATCATAAATCACACGAAATATGTCCACTTCACACGAAATTTTACATGCCGTAAGTAAAATGCATGTGTGATATTGTGTAAAAATTTCA
This sequence comes from Heliosperma pusillum, assembly GCA_022085475.1. Lineage (NCBI taxonomy): Eukaryota > Viridiplantae > Streptophyta > Magnoliopsida > Caryophyllales > Caryophyllaceae > Heliosperma > Heliosperma pusillum. The sequence continues at coordinate 29,780 of JAIUZE010001371.1, read as the reverse complement.
AGGTCAGAAGATAAGTCTAACTATTTTTAGCATTTTAAACATCATTTTACACATTAAAATGTTATAAAAATACTAAAAATCATATTTGAGCACTATAAATTTCCATAAATCATCAAAATGACCTAAAATCATATTAGGACCAGAATATATTGACATGCAAATAACTTTGTGATTTTATCTTATAAAACACAAATTATTAGTTTTCATTAAGTTACCATAACTCGAAAAAACTATAAATCGATTATGCATGCAACAACCTTGGCTCTTGATACCGCTTGTTAGTTTCTTAAACTCGATATTAGACACTTCTAATATCATTATACATTTAGTTTACTCTTAAACTAAATAAATCTTATGCATGCATAACAAAATATAAATGAAAGAACCATTTCTTACATTGATTATGAAAATATGGGCACAATATTTGAACTCCTTTCAAATATTGTTCTTGAGCTAGTAATATGAGGATGATCTTCCAAGTTTCAAAGTAGAAACTCTCCAATTAGTTGCACCCACGACTACCCTTAATCTCTACAAAATACTACACTAGTATTAAATAGTAGAAGCCCTTATTATGAACTAATAGATATATTACTACCCTTAGTAATGATATTATTAGTGTAGGAACACAAGAAAAATTTCTCAAATTTCTTTTAGTGAGAGATGGAGAATTTTAGAAAGATAAAGATACTAGCAAAATATGAGATGTTGTAGTATTTAATGAGAGGGAAAAACAAGCCCCTTTGTGGCTTGTAAAAACCGGTCACCCACACCCTACATGGGTGGGGTGTTGTCACTTCCAATTGTTCTTAACAATGTAAAAAGGTTGAGTGTTGGTAATAGTTTTGGGTATGATTATGTCTAATTCCTAATTAGAATAATACACAAAAATAATCACCCTCTTGGTACACTACCAAAACCGGTTCACCCATGTAATATGGGGGTCCATTTTATTTTTGCAATTTGTCATTTGTCACAAGTGTGACATGTGACATATAACATGTAATTTTGCTTATAAATGTGCATTTAACCAATTTAAATGCAATTTAATAACAAATGAATTAGACTTAACATTTTAAGTCACATTTTATAATTACATGTAAATAAAATGGGTCCTCTCATATTTGGTTAAAATAATCTACAACAATTTGTAATTATAATTAACCAAATTAACTTATCTCCAATGTTTCATAAACATAATGCATTCTTAGTAATATAACAATTAAATTACCAAAATGAATCTTATTTAATCATATTACAATAAGATATATTTCTCACTCACAATTTGAACTTGGTTCATTTTAAGGGATTAATTAATCTGTATCACTATACAATTAATTAATGTACATGATTACGGGATTGTCCTTTAGGTGTGACCTCAAGGGATCAACTGATCACCACCGTCATACGACAGTAAAGTCAAACTCAATTGAGCCAATCGTTACCGATTTATGTTGACCAGTTGACTATAATATTCATCATCCCTTTGTATTCTTATTATTGAGATTTAATTATGTGATCGCACTATTGTTGAGGACATTTACTCCAACATTGTCTTGGCGTCTTAGTGGCGTGGTTGAGGGAGGACCGGTTCACCTCAACGTCTTACGTAGTTTTGGTGGGCACGTGGCTTATAAGAGTTGGACGGAGGCCAAGCCGGCGAGAACGTGGCTCAAGTGTTACGAGAGGCCCGGTTGTATGGAGGCTATGAACGGGATGAAGGTGCCGGAGCTGGTTGCCCGGAGAGTTAGTGAGAGTGGGCTTGGTGTTTTGATGAGTTGTGTGACCACCGGCATAGATGAAAATCTATGTAGTGCATTTGTAGAGAGGTGGCAGCCGGATACTAACAGTTTCCATATGCCTTTTGGAGAGATCACTATCTTATTACATGATGTTCAGCGTATTCTAGGGATAAAGGTGAGTGGCGTTAGGGTTTTTGTGGAGGGTATGGTGGAGCAGGAGGAGGGTAGCACGAGGGATGATGCAGGCTTGAGGGAGAAGATGGCTACTTTATTTGGGCTGGCTTTTCAGGATGTCGAGCCACCATATTATAGGAGTGGTGGGTTGTCGACCCAGAAGTTGAGGGAGGTTGTGGAGACGGGTCGCCATGATGAGTCGCTGAGGGCGTACTTGATGTTGTTGGTTGGACAGACATTGTTCACGGACAAGTCTAGTGATAGGGTAGTGGCCCGGATGCTTCATTTGTTTGATGACTTGGATAGTTTTGGTGAGTATGCGTGGGGGGCTGCGACATTGGCGTACTTGTACCGTCAGTTGGGTATGGCGTCGCGGAGAGATGCTCGTGGGCTTAGCGGTTGTTTGCCGTTGCTGCAGGCTTGGATATATGAGTATTTTCCCCATTTCCGACCTCATGCAGGATACTATGTTGAGGGTAGACCATTGGTGGAGGCTTGGTCACGGGTTCCTAGGTTTAAGGGGGAGGAGAAGATTCTAGATGAGCACCGTCAGAGGCTAGACGGGCTTAGGGCGGAGCATATCCGTTGGACCCCTTACGGTGTTGGTTCACATCGGTCTTGTAGGACATCGCTTTATTCGGGGTTGATTAGATTTCTTGATGTAGTAGAGCCATATCAGCCTGATCGTTTTTTGCGTCAGTTTGGGTATGTCCAGCCTATCCCGACCGCTATGATTACGCCAGCTGTTGAGCATCGTCCGCCTTCACCGAAGGCGGGTTATAGGTTGTATTATGGGGAGTTTCCTGATTCGGAGTGGGGGCTCCCGGAGGCTCGGATTGTTTTGAGAGACCGTTCACACCCAGTCACGATGCCGTTTGACACGGTCGATCGTTACATGACATGGTACACGAAGTCCTCCCACCCGTATTTCTTTCCTCCTGGCCGTCGTACCAAGTTTTCTACGGTGCCTCTTTTGGATGAGCCGGAGTTCGGTAGAGCTCTTGCATGGAGGTTCTCACTTATCTACAGACAGCCTACTCAGCAGGCGATGACATCGTGTGTTCAGCGGTTGGTTACAGATATGGCCGGCTACTTCAGGAACCCGGAGGACGACGACGACGACGATGTAGGACATGATGACGTTTGATTATTTAGTTATGTTTTATTTGTTGTATTGTGTTTCTACGGATTATTTTAGATTATTTTATGTTTGAATTATGTAATGGTACTTTTATTTTTATTATTATTAGTTTATGTTTTGAATTATGTAATGGCCAAAACATGAAAACCCTAGCATTTCCTCTATATAAACCCTTTACCCAACAAATTATTTCCACACAACTCACTATCTTCTCTCTACTCTTAAAATATATTACCTCTATTATCCTATACTTTAATCATGGTGATGACTAACATACAACTAGTAAATTATTATCAGAATAAAATTAACGAGATAGTTAACGAGTTTCCCTTACTATTCGACCGCCTAATGATTGTGTTGAATAATCATGTACTTAATAATTTCATAAGTCGTGGCAATCCTCCTCTATCATCGCTTCAACTAATGCATGGACCTATTTACGGTCTCAACAACCCTTCCATTCATCCTATGAACGTAACTGAAGGTATCATTACTTATAATCTATTGTCTAATTTTTCTAATCAATAAAGTTTGTGACATTATTAACCAGATTAATTTTTAAATCCAGAAAATGTCATCCTGAAGCGAAATGAGTGGGAGAAAGTGAGGTTGGAGATAGTTGAACTGTTCAAGAGGTGTTTAACAGTTGTCCCATATAGGACCTTACACTCTCTATGTGAAGGGGACGGCCGGATGTTCGTGGGACCATTTCAGAGTCTTAAAACCTATGAAATGTATGTAACTTACATAGAGGAGGAAATTTATAGGCCTAATGATTCTTCATCCGAAGGATATTCAACTGATTAAGTGTTAATGTAATGTATTTAACGCTGATTAATTGTTGGTTCTGCACTTGATCGTTGTAATATTTATCAGTTTTTAATTAATGAATAAAGTCGTCAGTTGAGTTGTCACATCATTTCCGGAACTTTATTAAAGTGGTCAGTTTTATTAATGTATGTCAGCTTTATTCGAGTACTTTCTTAATGTATTTCAGCTTTATTCGAGTATTGTCAATTTTAGTTAATCAAAAAAAAATTGAGATAAAAGAAGAAAAATTAATACATAAATATCCATCAATTACACAAGTACAACAATCAAGACTTATCCCTTCTTGTGCGACACACTCTAGGTGTCGTTCCCATACATGTGTGCCAATTTTCGAAATTTGTCTTGTACAAATCTTCATAGTGTGCAACATTTTGTTCTCTATACCCCGCCCAAGTCATCTCTATTGGAGGCATTGGAACTTCTTGAGGTGGTCCACTACAATGCAACCGCATCCAATGTTGGTGGTGATTTAAAATCCACAAAACACCATATGGGACCGGACTTTGAGGACAACTTCTTAAAGGCAAAAATGTACTACATTGCCATGTACTCGGACTAGACGGGGCCTTACCTATGACACAAATTGCCCAGTTAAAAAACGATGCGAAAACATAAAGATCAACGTCATGCATCCAATGTTCTTGACCACAACCGGTGTTGTTGGAAAATTCAATGCGCCTCAAAGTGTTGTCAAACATAGTAAAACCATTATCTCTGACGTAGGCCGCATCAAAATAATCCTTGTACACCTCAAAACCCCTAATCTCTCGAGCACACCATTCTCGCATCACTAGATGGTCAGTTTCTCGACCACGGACAGCATGAGACAATACTCGAAAACCACAATGACCATCATCACCTACATCCACCCAACCATCAAAAAAACACCACATCTCCTCCGGGACCCCCCATCTTTTATTCCAGCTTGACAAAGGACCCCTAGTGTAAGCCAATTCCAAAGGTGCACCGACCCTCACCTCATCAAAATCACCAACTGTTGTTTGTTGAGTAGTCGTCGATCCATCTGAACCAGGTGTCCCAAACTTCCTCTTTACATGTTCAAAAAATGACTTGTTCCTAGTAGTAGATCCTCTTGGTCGACCTTTGGGGTTTTCTCTAACAGGGGGTGGCAATACGTACTCGTCTTCCGGATGAAGAAAGGTGCGCATCTTCTCAATAAAAGTTCTCTTACTTGCCGGATCACTACTCCTCATTTCATTGACGAGCTCTTCAAAGGCATCACCATCGTTTTTCGGCATTGTGTCATCATTGCCATACTCCAATGTCCTCCAAAATGAATGAACTTGATCAAGGTGAACTCTCTCATCATTGTTTTTCAAACCAACCAAAAGACAAGCACAAGGTAAGCCATGAGTAGTTCTTAAAGCACAACCGCATCCATTTACCAACCCGATCCCTAACTCAATTCCCCTCTTAGTTTCATTTTCCATAATCCCGATGGCTTTTAAGGACACCTTTCCTTTCAACAAAGAAAACAAATGAGATGTATGACGAGGTTTACTTCTTGACTCCTCGAGCTCTTTTCTTATTTTGGAGTGTTGTCCTTCGAGCATAGAATGAATACGGGACCACATAGTATCAAGGGTTAGACTAGAACTTTTCAACCAAGCCTTCAAAAGAGAATGAGAGGACTCCACCCGGGAAGTAGCCGTGTTTCCAAGATGGAAATACCGGTTCGTGTAGCATAATACGAACCCTGTTGAGTACGAGCCCCATGTTTTTGCCGCATAAGTCGCCACTACCATCCAATTTTTACAAAAGGCGGCCCAACGCAACTCGTACTCATCCTTGGTAGTAGCATTTATCACTCCATTCCAACCATGCTCTTCATTGCACATGATTTGCTTTGTGCGCCACTCATGCTTTGACCATGATTGTGCTTTGCTCTCAACAGCACGGTTCAAGTGCCAACGACATAACAAGTGAGATGTAAGAGGATAGACGGACCGTAGAGCCGCGATCAAACCCAACTCCCGATCAGTGACAAACGCTGAAATAGATGCTTCGGTGAACTCGAGAAGCATTCCCAACTTCTTCAATAACCATTTGTACCCATCTTCCGACTCAGAAGGAATCAATACACAAGCAATCAAGAATGAAGATCCACATGGTGTGACACCAACAAGCTCAACGAGTGTCATCTTGTACACATTGGTCTTGTATGTCGAATCAATAAGCACAACATGTGGATAGGTACGAAACAGCTTCACGGCTTCCGGATGAGACATGAAAACATGAGAAAGCTCACATGTCTCGGGATTCTTCTCATGCCAATGCACATATTTCGCTTCTACAGCTAAGGACAACATTTGTTGAGCGGGATTTCGATTCCCTCTCATTTCACGCCTCAGCTTGGTTGTCTCACTATATATTTGGGTGCTTGAGGGTTGCGGTTTTTCCGGGGTTCTTTGATGAAGACCGTTTTTAATATCTCTCGGGGGAATCGAGGCCCGGATTTGTTGTTTCACATACTCTTTCTCTTCTTCAGTTAAACCCGCAAAATGCCTATGTCCATCCTTGTACTTTACCAACTTGTGGTTGTGCTTCCCAAAACCAACGGCAATCACAATGTTCCATAGTATCTTGGGTTTATCCTCCAATCCCCGAAACTTGTTTTGCACGGCTCGAATACGAAATTTGCAATCACATTTAGGTGAACCGGATTGTTTCCTAGGATTATCGGGATCATACTCTCCCGGTGGCCTCCCGTACCTAGAACAACGCAAATATGAAGATAACAAGTCGGGTTCGCTACGGTTTTTCGCTCCATTAGTTGCTTTCACCAATGCAAACCCATTAGCAAACGCTATCTTTTGTGCCCAATCAAACGCTTCGTCACGAGTATCAAATCCTATATCCGTCACAAATAAAGGGTTGAAATCGAACCCGTTATCGACAAATTCCTCAAATGAATCCTGTTTACAAGCGGAAATTACATTAAAACTTAAATAAACCATGCGAAAACACGAGAAATTACTCGAAAACACGAAAATACGCAAGCAAACTTAAAAAAATACGTTGCAGCATATACATAACGTCCACAATGGACGTTGATCTATATATATAACGTCCTACCTAGACGTTGATATCGGTTGTCAACGTCTAGGCCAAACGTTATACACATAGATCAACGTCCATATTGGACGTTGGTGATGAGCGCCAACGTCTAAACCAGACGTTATTCATTGAGAATAACGTCCAGTTTGGACGTTGAAAGGAGTATCAACGTCTATATGAGACGTCATTATTGATCATCAACGTCTATATTGGACGTTGGTTCTTCATATCAACGTCCAATATAGACGTTACCTACCTTAAATCGTCCAAAACCCTCATGAATTCGGTATAAAAGCTATAAGTCGACTACACAAGGGTGTTCAAGAATCAACAAATGTCATAGGCTAGTAACGGAACACTAACAAAGATAGCAATGGAAACCGTCTTTCAAATTTACGTTAATGGAAAACTAAAGAAACAAAACAAAAATTACGTTAAAGAATATGCATAACGTACCGATGATTCATTGTCCGCCATTGACTACCGTTTAATTTGATATGAAAACCGTCTTTCAAATTTTTGTGGAAGTTGTTTAGATTAGTTTATGAGATTTTTGAATTTTAGAGAAAAAGTTAGAGAGAGGAAGGAGAGAAAAGGGTAGTAGTGGTCTTTTTTTTAAAAAACGTCGACGATGTTTTATAAAACGTCGACGATGTTTCGCAGCCCCCTTTATTAATCAATGATTAGATTACAATGTTACCATGGATTATATAACAATCCAAGACTCTTAACATTACCGTAATAAATAACGGTAATAATGAAACGTCTTTTTTTGCATACTCGTAAATATGAGATAGTCTCAATCCAATGCATCGTAACAGTTTGTAAATTTTGCACTTTGATTATTCACAATAGGAACCTAGAAGAGAATAATATATGACTAAATGACGCATTGACCCATGCCAACCTCTAAAACAATCGAGTCAAAGCAGCCAATTTCGAATTTACAAATATTTGGGGAGTAATTTCTACAGCTAAAAGTCATACAATTGGAAGCTTCGATTCCAAAGTCTTCAATAACGTAATCTCAGGGCATATAACAAAGGTCTTGTGAACATTTAAATATCAAAACAAGTCAAAGTTGGCGCACCTCCTTATATAAATACACTACATTCTTGCTTAACTTTCTCATATCATCACTTCATTACATATATTTTTTTTGCAACACTTTCTTTCTCTTTAACTCTTGTTTTACTGTAAGCTCAAGCAAAATCATTCTCCTAATAACTACCATTTTTAGGTGTACATCTAATATATATTTTTTCATTCATTTATTACTTAAAACATTAATATAAAAATATACCTTACTTTGGCTTCAATCAGGCCATAAACCACTGGGTTTTTGCTTAATTTTGTATAAAGTTGATAAATTTAATATTTCTTACTTGACATTTGCACTAAAAATTGGTCGGTTGTAATAAAAAAAATGGAGACAAGTACAGCAGATTTGTATAGAGTAGCAAGTGCAAGATTAGGGGGAGGATCATCATGGAGAAGTAGTGGGAGAGATGTGTTTTCGATGTCGGTTCATGATGAAGACGATGAAGAAGCACTTAAATGGGCTGCACTTGAGAAATTACCAACTTATAATCGTGTTAGGAAAGGTATTTTGACTCACATGACTGGTCCTGCTACTGAAATTGATGTTGATAAATTAGGGTTTGATGATAAAAAGGTTATTTTGGAGAGACTTGTTAAGATTGCTGAGGAAGATAATGAGAAGTTCTTGCTTAGGCTCAGAGAACGTATTGATAGGTATGTCTTATGTTATGTATCTTCATGCAAATAATTATACTCCCTCTTATATATATACACTCCGTATTTTATTGTTTCCCATTTTAGCTACTCAACACGTGTGCAATGGACATAGGATAGAAAACCGTATTATCCTTTCATTTCTTTTACTTAAGTTTATGTTTGTATGGATTACTTATTGATAGAATTGTCATACATGCAAATATGCAATTGTTTATGCTTTTTGGGGAGTTGCAAATTTTCTGGTCCCTCCTCTGTCCTCTGGGTCTATTTGACTACATTAGATAAGCTAGGAGATTTCCAAAAATACAGTTTTGTTCTGGCACGAGATTTGAACCTAGGTCATGATTCATGAGCACGGTTTTTCTTAACTTGACACATGTTAGAGGTTTCGAAAAATTTCAAAATAAATAGTGAAACAGTTATTATCTAGAATGATTTTTGATGTGGATAGAAATTAAATATGGAGTATCATTTATTATATTGTCATATAGAGTAAAATATTGACTTTTCCATCATGTCAAAATACTTACTCTTAGCCAATAATAATTGGATAATCTCATCCAAGTTAACAAGGATGTGCACAAGTGGTAGCATAATAATATCCTGAAATTGGAAATATGTGTTTTTATGGAGAAAAAAGATTATACATCGGAGGTACTACCTCAGAGTAGTTTGATTTTGAGTTTTTGTGCATTTTTTTCGAGCTTTTTAAAGTTTATAAATTACATTTTACATCTTATATATAATGTTTTTTGAGTTTTATTTTAATTTTTTTGAGTTTAATGTTCAAATTAATAAACTAAAAAACTTTTTAGTATAACTCATAATCTTGATACTATACTCAAAAATTTTATTGTAATGCTCAAAAACTACATAATGTTAGTCAGTACTTTGTCTTTATGAGGTACAATCCACTTACTGGTTTTTATGAGGTGTACTTATTACAGTACTAGACTAGATTTTGGTATATCATGTCGGCTGCAGTACTTTGTGGCTCTATGTTAGTCAGTACTTTGTCTTTGATGAACCAAACAACAATAACACCAACAACAGAACTATGAAAATATTTGACTCTTCTCTCTATTTGTAATTTTATTCGAGTACTTGAATATGACTTCAACTTTGGACCTTAAATCACGAATCGTTAAAAACGAATTGTATCTCGTCGCTTACTGAAAATACATATAACACACATTTTAAAAGAGCAAATCGTGAACCGGTAAAGGCGTACTCATTGCAAATCTTGTAACCATGCTGTGGACTCAACTTGATTTTTGAGTGATAATACGTGAAGTTATTTGCCAATAACAATGTCGAGTTTGACTCAACACGGTTATGTTCTGAGACTTAGGACAGCAATTTCTGTTTGTAACATTGTAGTGTTTTTGTTTGAGTTCAAGCTTGATTGGTATTATAATTGATTCTCAACTTCCCATTTCCTTGTATCCAGAGTCGGAATTGATATCCCGACAATCGAAGTAAGATATGAACATTTGAATATTGGAGCAAAAGTTTTAGTTGGAAGCAGAGGGTTGCCTTCTGTGTTGAATTTCTTCACCAATACTGTAGAGGTAACCAAATGTTCCTAAAATTGAGATTATGTAAACAGAAATGCAGTTACCTTCTTCACTTCAATTCATTGTTGTTTCATTACTTGTCACTGATAGCAATGTCTTTCTATCTTTGTAAAATCTTTTGCAGGGTTTATTGAATCTTCTCCACATACTTCCAAATAGGCGAAAACCATTCGCTATCCTTCATGATGTCAGTGGAGTTATCAAGCCTGGCAGGTGAGACACTTCGTTGGCTCATTCTAAATAAAATGATACTCGGTATTTGTGAGATAAATGCTCTATTTCTACTTTGAAAATTCTTCTGATGATGATCAAATGATTCATAATCCTTTCAGAATGACGTTACTGTTAGGCCCTCCTGGGTCTGGTAAGACGACATTGCTGCTTGCGCTGGCTGGTAAACTCGCTAAGGATCTTGAGGTTAGATTTCAATTTTTAGAAAGTTTTTTTTAAACTAGTTAAGTTTTATGAAAATTAATCTAACTCAAGTTAAATGTAATTGGATTGTAGTTCTCCGGAAAGGTGACATATAATGGACACACAATGGATGAGTTTGTTCCTCAACGAAGTTCAGCATATATCAGTCAACATGATCTTCACATTGGGGAGATGACAGTCAGAGAAACATTAGCCTTTGCTGCAAGAGTCCAAGGGGTTGGAACCAACTATGGTTTGTGTTCAATATATTGCTTTAGAAATGATTATATAGCTCAATTAGGAAGACAAAGGCGATAATATACTGAGTGGGCCTGATGTTTGCAGATATGCTGGTCGAATTGTCGAGAAGAGAAAAGGCTGCCAATATTAAGCCTGATGCTGATATTGATATCTACATGAAGGTGAGAACTTTTAGCTGACGCGATTGGCCTAAAAGGTCAAATTAGAATTTTTAGTTGTCTAAAATTCTGCAAAGATATGCTTAATCTGGTCCTTTGTACAGTTTTGATTCGCTTTCGGGGAAAAAACCAAGGAAAGTAGTATCATACCGGCTCTTCCTTGGTTTTTAAGCAAAGGGTTTTAAGCTTAAGCTGCTATACTACCCTCCCCTTACATGGCAGCTTTTCCTGATCATCATTTTTGCTTTTTAAGGGCATTGTTGCCATTTCATAATTTCAACATGTAACCAAAAATGGAAATTCAAAGAATTCAAAGAAGTGGCTAAAAATAGTAATTTTATGAAATCATAGAATTGTAGGAACTAGAGTACTTAATACCTAAATTGCATTGTTTAAATACTAGGCTGCTGCAATGGAGGGACAGGAGGAAAGTGTGGTTACTGACTACATTATGAAGGTAAATTACGCAGCATTAATTTACTATGTAAATAAGATGTTTTCGAATTTAAGATAAAAAGTTGCCAAGTCCGATGAATGATTTCTAATCTGGTGCCGACAAATTTCAGATTTTGGGCCTAGATGTATGTGCTGATACCTTAGTAGGGAATGAAATGATAAGGGGTATCTCTGGCGGGCAAAGAAAACGTCTTACAACTGGTATGATCAATGATGAACATTTGAATCTCTCTTTAGTTCTTTTGATAGCGAGACCTATAGCTTAAATTTTGCTCTTGTTATCATGAAGGTGAGATGCTTGTTGGACCAGCAAAAGCACTTTTTATGGATGAAATATCAACCGGGTTGGATAGTTCTACAACATTTCAGATTGTAAACTCAATCAGACAATCCAACCACATACTTAAAGGAACTGCTGTTATTTCTCTTCTCCAGCCAGCTCCGGAGACTTATGATTTGTTCGATGATATAATACTTATTTCTGACGGACAAGTCGTGTACCAGGGACCTCGTGAACATGTGCTTGAGTTCTTTGAGCTCATGGGCTTCAAGTGCCCTCAGCGGAAGGGAGTTGCTGACTTCTTACAAGAAGTACATTTCCTGCTCATATACTTGATTTCTAGTTTCTCCTTCATGTTTTCTTCTTGCAATTAGTCAACTAAAAGACAGTCTAGTATAAAGATATGTGAGATCAACCCATTTACCTACTAGAAGTTGAAATTCAGAAAAACTTAGTATTTTTTACTTATCTGGTTGTGGAACATTTTGAACAGGTAACATCACGGAAAGATCAGCAACAGTATTGGGCTCAGAGAGATGAGCCTTATGCTTTTGTGACTGTAAAACAATTTGCAGAAGCTTTTAAAGCATTTTATGTTGGCAGACAACGGGCACAGGAGCTTGTCGTCCCATATGACAAGTCAAAAAGTCATCCTGCTGCCTTAACAACACAGGAATATGGGCTTAATAAGATGGAGTTGTTTAAAGCATGCTTGTCAAGAGAGGCATTGTTGATGAAAAGAAACCAATTTATCTATGTTTTTAAGTCTGTCCAAGTGAGTATATCTGTCCTTCCCTTATCTTTTGTTTTGTTGGAGAGATATGGAGGGAAAGAGAGGCGACGTCTGTTTCCCTTGTTTGGTTAACAGGTTCGGTTTGGAGGGGACATGGAGGGTTATTGAAAATAAAGAAAGAAAATAGTGTTGCTCCATATTCCCTCCCCTCCTAATATATCCTCTTATCATAACAAGCTCTTATAGTTATAAAAAAATTTATTGATTGTGATGTTAATGATTATCCTGTTCTATTGCCAGCTCGTTATCACAGCTCTTATTACCGCAACATTGTTTCTAAGGACTCATCTGCACAAAAATAGTGTGCCAGATGGTATGGTTTACATGGGCGCTCTTTTCTTCTCTCAAGTACAAATATTGTTCAATGGGTTTTCAGAGCTGTCATTGACCATTTTGAAGCTTCCCGTCTTCTATAAGCAAAGGGATCTCCGGTTCTACCCGTCTTGGGCTTATTCCTTACCGTCATGGATTCTCAAAATCCCAATCTCATTAGTAGAAACAGCCATTTGGGTGATAATAACTTACTACGTCATTGGCTATGACCCCAACGTGGGAAGGTTCTTCAAGCAATACTTGGTGCTTTTAGGTATTCATCAGATGGCTTCGGCATTGTTTAGATTCAATGCAGGGCTTGGAAGAAACATGATATTGGCAAACACGTTTGGTACTGGAGCCCTGGTCACGCTTCTTGTGTTGGGTGGTTTCATATTGTCACGAAGTATGTAACAAATATCAATGACTCAGCAATTTTCATCTGTTTCTCCTTTTTTATTTAACCGTATTACCCTGCAAGTATTTTGCTTGATGATCAAGATTGTGTATAAACTGAACATGCTGTTTTCTCATCTTCTCAGAAACTGTGAAAAAGTGGTGGATATGGGGATACTGGATCTCTCCATTAATGTATGGGCAAAATGCTCTGTCGGTGAACGAATTCCTTGGACATAGTTGGAGCCACTCAGGATTAGGAATATCAGTACTGGAAGCTCGTGGGATATTTACACACGCGTACTGGTATTGGATTGGACTGGCAGCTCTTGCAGGATATGTTGTTCTGTTCAATGTGTTGTATACTCTAGCTTTGACATATCTAAATCGTAAGTACTCCTCGTTTTAGAATGTTATGAGTTCTTGCTGGTGCTTGTGATTTTCTTCTTATAGTTGCAACGTTTTTGGTGCAGCAATTGGGAAGCCTCAGCCTATCTTGTCCGAAGAAGATTTGGAGGAGAAACAAGCAAACCTAACTGGTCAAGCCATTGAGTTATCTTCAAGAGGAAGACGTTCTTCTCGCTCTGGTTAGTCAATCATCTTTAAAAAAAAAAAAAAGATTTATGATTTTTTTTCATAATTCTTACTAGAATTCATGTATGCCAAATTTGCAGGAACAGTGGGAGAGATCCAAGAAGTTCAAGGAAGTGCGAAAAGAGGGATGGCTCTTCCTTTTCAACCTCTGGCTATTACCTTTGATGAAATCAGATATTCAGTAGACATGCCTGTGGTAATCTTTCTATCTCTTTTTCCTTTTGTAATGACATAATGTGAATTTGTGCCTCTTTAGAGAAGACTCATTCTTTAAGGTTATTCGGACAATCGGACATAGTAATTAATCAATCCAGTTTTTGACACTATTAATTTTGGGTTATCCCGAAATAATCTCTCCGTGTATTCTGTACAGAGGCATGGCTGCCTACATATATAAATACGCCTCACCCCTTTTACCTCTTCATGGGGGGGAACCTTTACGCCATGAGGCAATGTTTTTGATTTTTATGTTTTCAAGTTCTAACCTAAATAAGTATGCTTTGGTTTTCAGGAAATGAAGGCACAAGGCGTAACTGAGGACCGTTTAGCACTTTTGAAGGGTGTGAGTGGTGCATTCAGGCCAGGGGTTCTGACCGCACTTATGGGTGTTAGTGGTGCTGGAAAGACCACCCTAATGGATGTGTTAGCAGGTCGAAAAACTGGTGGATATATAGATGGAGATATTAAAATCTCTGGGTATGAAAAAAAGCAAGAAACATTTGCTAGAGTTTCTGGATATTGTGAGCAGGCAGACATTCACTCGCCTCATCTCACAGTCTATGAGTCACTGGTCTTCTCTGCCTGGCTAAGGTTGTCCTCTGATGTTGATGCAGATGCAAGAAAGGTAACTGCAACTAACTCCCAAGTATTTCATTTTAGTTGAACCATTCCGTGCAACATTTGTTGAAAATGAGTCACGCGTTAGTTGTTCTTTCCCAGAGTCCTCTAATAACAAGTAAATTCCATTGCAGACTTTTGTGGAGGAGGTCATGGAACTTGTAGAGCTGGACTCTCTAAGATATGCACTAGTAGGACTTCCGGGAGTAACTGGTCTCTCAACTGAGCAGCGAAAGAGGCTAACAATAGCTGTTGAACTAGTTGCCAACCCGTCTATTATTTTTATGGATGAGCCGACCTCAGGGCTTGATGCTAGAGCTGCAGCCATTGTGATGAGGACCGTCAGGAACACTGTTAACACAGGCCGGACTGTGGTTTGTACCATCCATCAGCCAAGCATTGACATATTTGATGCTTTTGATGAGGTTTGATTCACCATAACCTTAAAGTTTTATAATAATAATAATAATATTATGCTTCCTCTTGATATGTTCTTCACATTTGGCTGGCTATACACTGTTTGGCACTTTGTCCAAATAAAGTCCGAATTTAATTCTAAAAACCATAGTTGTTCATATCATTATTTTCTTGATTTCAGTTGCTACTTCTCAAGCGTGGAGGAACACAAATATACTTCGGTCCTATAGGCCGCCATGGTTGCCATCTTATCGAGTACTTTGAGGTATGGGGAGCGTGTATATCTACTTTGCTACATTATGGAAGCATATCATATGTCGTTCTTTCATAGTTCCATTTAACATGAATTACTTATCTTCATTAATTGAAGGGTATTAATGGAGTTCACAAAATCAAGGATGGGTATAATCCAGCAACTTGGATGTTGGAGGTTTCATCAATTGCTCAAGAAACTGCACTTGGTGTCGACTTCTCTGAACTTTACAAGAACTCAGCGCTTTACAGGTAATATATTACGCTTATCAATTGCTCAAAAAACTGCAATTGGTGTCGATTTCTAGCTCATCACAATGGTGTCGATTTCTAGCTCATCAAATTCTTTCTCAGAATTAGGGAGAAAAATATTTTCTAATAGCTCAGTTTTACATGACTAAATTGCAGGAAAAACAAAGCAGTGATACAGCAGCACAGTGTACCAGCTCCAGGATCAAAGGATCTCTACTTCCCCACTCAATATTCACAGTCTATTCTTACACAATTTAATGCTTGTTTATGGAAACAACACTGTTCGTATTGGCGGAACACCATGTACACTGGAATGAGGCTCTTTTTCGCACTCTTTGTTGGTGTTATGTTCGGTTCTATCTTCTGGAAACTCGGAGCTAAAAAGTACTTCACGCTAATTTTACCAACATTTTTTCTCTTCTACTCCGTATATTGTCAGGCAGTTACTAATCTAAAGAGTTGGATAATACTACAGGAATACACAACAAGGGCTTCTCAATGCAATGGGTTCGATGTATACAGCAGTTCTATTTCTTGGCATCCAAAACTCAGCCGGAGTTCAGCCAGTTGTGTTTGTTGAGAGAACTGTGTTTTACAGAGAAAGAGCAGCAGGAATGTATTCAGCTCTTCCCTATGCCTTTTCACAGGTATATTTAACTCCTCAATAGCACTTTACTTACGGATTTTCTCCTCATGCATTCAACTATTTATGATTATGAACTACTCCGTATTATAGATAATTCAAGCAGACTCATGTGGCTGGCCTTATGTCAGTAAGTGGATTGTACATCTGATGTACTACCACAGATAATGTAGTTTTTGAGCTTCATAATAAAGTTTTTTAGTATAGTATTTAAAAATTATGAATTTTAATATAAAGTTTTTGAGTTCATTAATTTGAACATTAAGTTAAAAAAAAGTTACAATAAAACTCAAAATACATGATATAAGATTTAAAATGTAATTTATAAACTTTAAAAAGCTCGAAAAAAATGCATAAAAACTCAAATTTATACTAGTCTGAGGTAGTACATCCGATGTATAATCCTTTTTCTCGCCTTATGTTACCCATATATTTCCTAACAAATGGAGTATTTTTTTTCAGTTTACAGTTAAATGGGTTCTATCACATCATATTAACATGAAACCGTCTTTTAGGAGACTGATAGGATAGTTTTGTTCTCAGTGGAATGTCACACATTTTGTGCAAACGTTGTACTATGATAGAAATTCATGGAGAAGTTTTGAGGTTTAAAAATGTTAAAGAAAGCGATTGAGTTACTAATCCTGCACGTATTTATGCACTAAATCAATGCAGATCTTGATTGAGATGCCATACTGTCTCATCCAAACCATCTTCTATGGAGTCACAGTGTACGCCATGATGGACTTCCAATGGACAGCAGCCAAGTTCCTTTACTACTTATACTTCATGTATTTCACCTTGCTCTACTACACATACTACGGCATGATGGCTGTTGGCGTTACCCCAAACGCAAGTGTAGCTGCCATTGTTTCCTCTGCATTTTACGGCATCTGGCAAGTCTTCTCCGGATTCCTTATCCCAAGACCTGTAAGTTTACTTCCATATCAGTCTTTGCATTATATTAACCCTGGTAGATTTTATGTTAATCTTGTCATGCTCTAAAATTTTAGAATGTGACGATTCTTATTCAGTAACAGTTGTTAAATCTTGCCCGAAAATGACTTAACCCACGGCTTGAACTACACCCTAACATAACAATATGATGATGACTCAATGAGACCAAAAAATTTTAAACTGACAGTTCGTTCTTATTGCGCAAATGTTGTTTAATAAGCTGTATTCTTAACCAAAAATTTCATGCATGCTGGAGGGTATTAACGTAACAAATCTGTTTATTTTCACAGAGAATGCCGGTATGGTGGAGATGGTACTACTGGCTCTGCCCCATCTCATGGAGCTTGTACGGTTTGCTAGTTTCTCAATTCGGTGATATTGAAACTGAACTCACAGATTTACCGGGACAAACAGTGAAGCTACATTTGGAAAACTATTTTGGTTATAAGCACGATTTCTTGGGAGTAGTTGCCGGAGTGATTGTCGGGATTAACGTTCTTTTTGCTTTCACTTTCGCCTTCGCTGTCAGGACCTTCAATTTCCAGAGAAGATGATGACAGCTCTCAAGAATGCACATTCTTTTTAGATCATGCTTTAAATATTAGTATAGTTTTTACTAAATACTACGTATGTACTTTATGTTTTACAGGTTTTGTAACATAGTTTTTCCTTTCTTCTCAATTTTGTATATGAATTAATAGAAGACTTCAAATGTAATTTCTGACTGTTAAAGATTGTATTACAGTCTCAAAGAAATTTTTGGGAGTATAATAAATAAAATCTCAGTTCAAGCTTGATCTTGAATCAACTTTTATTCTTTGTTTTATTTCCCAAATAGGTATATTGCAGTATGATGTTTCTCACCAATAATAATAATAATAGTTATTATTATTAGTAATATTATTATTATTTTGGCAAATGTAAAAATAGTTTAGTTATATTCTCATAGCGCTTTTAGTTATTCTATGAGTGACATTATTCAAGGAGCGTGGGATAAAACTAAAACTAATACAATGAACAACGGAAGTAAGGAAGCTATATTATTAAGAAGACCTTTAGGTAAACCTGTGATCTAAGATAAGATCCGAAGGGAATCTAAAGAAATATCTAAGTGTAAGAAACATCTGTTAGTGACACATTTCATACTTTGTTGTTAGGGTGATTGTAAGTCATATTACATTTTTTTGCTGAATGTATCCCTTTATATTCAACGGTTATATTTTTTAAAACTTTCTTCACATATATTACAAATTACAAAATATTGTAATTTCATTGAATTTGAGGGAATGTAAGTCACGGACCAGTTTCTATAGATTACATAATGTTTGTGCCCTATAACGATGGTATCCTCCTTTCACTTCTTAGGTTTAAAGTTACAATTTAGTAATCATAAATAGGTAGAAAACTATAAATGAGTGTATGTAAATTTGAGTGAGATAATATTAATATATTTACATTTTATTATAAAGAAGAATATGAATTTTTTAATTAAAAAAATTTGAGAGTATGTAAATGCAAAATAAAAAAGATGATTAGAGTAGTGCATCAAAATAGGGTAATAGCAAAATAGATCATCACATATATAAATATCCTTGTATATGTTTAATTATTGTAACACCCGCAAATGTATCCTATTTTATTTTAAAAAAATATTATACGGATATTAGTTAGCGTAATTTTAGATTTAGTCAAGAACTTAATTTCCCGTGTCTAATTTAGCAAATCTGAGTTCGTATTCGGACTCTACTCGAAATTCCGTGTAGGTTACGCCTTAAGCCGCTTTTGGGCTTTTTCCCCCATATTCTCCACTCACCTTTATAACCCTACCTCCCTCACTTTTTCCACTCACCTTCTTCCTCACCAGGTAACCAAACCCTAAACCCCATTTTTGAATCAACTCAAACTTCTTACTACTCCTTCATTTCTCACTCAAATCCTTTAATTTTCAACATAATCTTCCCCTCTTATCGTCCTCTACCTTTTGTGGTAATAAAATTACCGTTTTTCTCATTTTCAATTTATCTGCCTTTCTCAAAGGTGAATTATATTCATCTTTTGTTGTCTTTGTATAGGTGGAGACCTTCAAGACCCCGACAAAGATTACTACCTCGTGGAGGAGGACCTAGACGACGATTGAAGACGCACAAAGGTAACGGTGAAGGGTTACTCGATATCAATACGTGTTTTAAATGCTTTACTTGATGTTTACCAAACGTCTAGTGACGATTACTAGGTATTTAGTATAGTTTGATGTTGGTAAATATGTTGGAATTGAATGTGTAGCTATAGGATTTATGTTGGTTGATGTGTGATGATGATTGTTGATAATGGATGATGATTATTGGTGAAGTATGGTGATTTTCGTGCATGTGTAGTCCCAGCCGGCCGACCAGCCGCCGGTCAGCTGACAGGCTGGGAGTGTGGCTGATGTGAAATTGGGTGTTTTTCCCAAATAGTTTTTGGTATTAGGTAAGTTTCAGCCGTCGACCGGCTGCGCAGCCGGTTCAGCCGACCAGCTGAGACACCCCCCCCCCCCCCCCCATTCCTTCCTCTTTTCTCAAATGACTTGTGGTCCCAGCCGGGTAGCCGGCTGCCGGTCCCCCTGACCGGCTGGGACTCCCCTGTATATTCAATGTTTTTCGTTTGTTGCTGAAGTGCCAGCCGGGTAGTCGGCGGCCGGTCCCTTGACCGGCTGGTACCCCCTGTGATCTTTTCTTCATTTCTTTTCTTATACATTCACTTATAATAATATGTATGGTTCGTTTATCGTATAAATTTACGTAATAGCATTAAATATCCATGTTTAGAATATATGATATTCCACTCGCTTATATCGCATGTTTCGTGACGGTCTTTGATATGTCCCCCTTTGAGTCGGTTTTACTGAGCACTAATTGTTGAGTGCTATGAACTCTCATTTCCCTGTCATACTTTATACCCGTTAGACTTAAATGTCGGAGCGGTGAAGTGTAACCGTGATGTCGTTGTGCATTTGTTTAGTGGTGATATGACGACGTTGTTAGGAGGCGAACGCAATGCGTTGATCGACCCGACCGTCAAATGTTGTATCCTTGCGAGGTGGTGTCATTGCGTGTAGCGTACTAGCTTGACTTTTGACTATAGATCTCTTTCCGCCTCTTTCGTGTGGTTTAGCCGAATTTGGGGTACTCAACGTCTTTGTATGATCGAGTCTTAGATGTGGAACGTCATACCACATGTCGAATCGGGAAATGTCTTATCCCGAGAGTCTGGCCAGGTTTAGACTAGGACCGTATTATTATCGTCGTCCTACCGAGAGGATTAGAGTCTTGTGTGTACGAAACGTCTTATCGTACACGATTCCGGGAAACGTCTTATCCCGTGAACATGTTTGTGTAGGTCACGAGTATACGAAACGTCTTATCGTATACGGTTCCGGGAAATGTCTTATCCTGTGGGCTTTCATTGACTTGTCTTGCTATTGTACATGATGCTAGTGCGTGCCATTTACCGTGAGATTACGTTACCATATTCGTATGTTTCGATGGATGTTTATGTGTTGATTATTTGTGACCGTTGGATGACTTGGCGTGGTTTATATGTCGAGTCTCTATCTTATCAAGTATATGCCGCTAACGGTTAGATGTAAGCCCTAGTGAGTATATAGTTGCCTAAGGGTGTCTTCCCCGAGTATGTCTATAATCGGATGCTTACAGTTTTGTACTTCATGCGCCTATATCTTTATATATTGAAATGCTTATGTATACTTCTCGTAATTCACACACACACACAAATATATATATATATAGAATTAGGTTCAAATGAGTCCTCCCCCTTCACTTTGAGTCCTTGAGTCCTTATCCAAACTGTTGGATCTAAAGGATGAAGGGCTAGGATTAAAACAAAATGGATGGCCAAGATTGTGAGACACACCAAATCCATTCCCTTCAAGCCCTACTACTTATACCTTACCTAGCTAGCACCAAAACGGACACGGACACGGACACGGACACGGACACGACACGGACACGTGATACGGCATCTCGTGAAATTTAGGACACGGGACACGGCATTTAAATTTAATAAAATATATATTTTATAGTTATAAATAACATACAATTTTATTTTTGTATTAGTATTTGATATATAATGTAGATAATTGAGTGTAAAACTTGACTTTAACCATAATTTATTCTCATTTTCCACCCAAACTTATCTTCTAATCAATTTTCCCACCCAAACTCAACTTCTAATCAACCTTTTCTAGTCTTTCAATCTCACATTCCTTGTTTATAGGTGTCCGTGTGTCCGTGTGTCCGACACGGTGTCCGACACGGGACGACTGGATAGGAGAAGTGTCCGTGCTACCTAGTACCTTACCCTCACCACATTTTTCTCATTTTCACATTTTCCACTATCTCTATACCTCTTTTATCTCTCTACCTCCCAAAACAAAAACCCAAAAAATTAAACCACCTCTCCCTCACTCACCAACCCGACCACCCCCACCCCCACTCCTCTACTGCGAACCGCCCCCCCCCCTCCCTCCACCACAGCCTCATTTCCGCGGCCGTCCCTCTACCGTCGCCACCCCTTTCCCCTGCCACAGACCCACCACCCCCCACCCTTATCTGCTACCGCCACCATTTCCTAATCTGAAAAAAAAAAGAAAAAGAAAAAACACCACCTCTTCCACCACCACCATTTCCACAACCACTAAACACAACAACAACCACCAAACACAAAAGTCACCACAAAAAACCACTACAAATAAAACAGATCTTGGAACAAATAAAGAGGAGTGGCGACAGAAAGATTTGGACGCGCAAAGAGAGGAGGGAAGTGGCGGAAAGGAGGGAAGCGGAAGGAGGGAGGTGGCAGGGAGGAGGCCGTGGCCATGCGACGACGGTGATAGCTAGGTTGTGGTGGTGGATTTTTTTCTCATATTTTCATATCTAAATTTCTTAGGGTTTATTGGTGATTGTTAGTGTAGTGGTCGGAGGAGGCGGCGTCTTTGGCTTGGTGGTGGTCTCGTTTTTTTTTTAAATAACTTATGTTTTTTTTCTTATTTTTTAGATTTAGTTTTTTTTTCAAAATCTCATCGTTTGGTTTTTTTGTGGTGGTTAGTTGAGGCAAGGCATTTTGTTTTTTTTTTTTCAGATTTATACTTCATATTTTTAGTCCGTTTTTTGAATCTTTTTTTAGATCTGAAAAAGGTAAAAAGCTAAAAAACACAACCACCACCATTTTCAGATCTTGTTTTTTATTTTTCAGATTTTCAGATTTATTATGTTTTTTATTTTATTTTAGATCCCATTTTTTTATATATGTCTTTTTTTTTTTCTAGATCTACTTTGCTTTTTTTTTTTTCCAGATTTACATTTTTTTAGATCTTGTTTTTTATTTTTAAAATTTCTTATGTTTTACTTTTTATTTTATTTTATATTTTTATTTTTATTTTTTGTTGGTTGATGGAATTTTTTCCAAGATCTAAAGTTACACCATTATATACTAAAGTTATATAATTATGGACTGGAGTTACATCATTTAAAAGTTTTATGACTAAAGTTACATAGGTAAGGACTGAAGTTACCCCCATTAAGTACTACAGTTACAGTACCAAAAAAGAAAGGACTAAAGTTACGCCATTAAGTACTAAAGTTACAGTACCAAAAAAGAAAGGACTAAAGTTACGCTATTAAGAACTAAAGTTACACCATAAATTACATTTTAGTGTAAAGTTACACCATAAATTACTAAAGTTACATAAATAATAATACTTGAAGGCTCACTAATAAAGGTCAAAATAACACTCATAAAAATGGTAAAATTAAATCATATTTTGGCTATAGTTATACAAATAAGGGTTAAAGTTTCATTTATAAAGACTAAAGTTACACTCATAAAAAGACGAAAATTATATAAACTTATTAAGTTATATAAATTCAAATTCATATAGTTGAAATCACATTTTGGTATAAAGTTACATAAATAATTGTTGAAGTTTCACTCATAAAAAGGTTAAAATAACACGAACTTGTCGTAAAGTTACATAAATTAAATTTATATAGTCGAAATCACATTTTAGTTTGAAGTTACATAATTAATGGTTGAAGTTACACGTTTAATGACTAAAGTTACCTTGATAAAAAGGCAAAAATCACATAAACTTGTCTTAAAGTTACATAAATTCAAATTTATATAGTCGAAATGACATTTTGGTTTAAAGTTACACTAAAAACAGTTAAAATTACATTGTAATTACTGAAGTTATACTTATAAAAAGTCTAAAATTACATAAACTTGTCTTAAAGTTACATAAATTCAAATTTGTATAATTAAAATCACATTTTAGTTTCAAGTTACAAAATTAATGACTGAAGTTACAGTCATAATGTAGTTGAAAGTCATTAAAACTCACTCATTTTGTTCTAATCTTGTCCTTCATTTTGTTCTAATCTTGTCCATCCATTTTTCTTTTAATCTTAACCCTCCATCTTGTTCTAATCTTGTCCCTCCATCTTTTTCATCCAAAGGCCAAGATGAGGACTCATGGACTCAATTTTGAAGGTGGACTCATTAGAACTTGCCTATATATATATATATATATATATATATATATATATATATATATATGTATGCTTCTACTTGTTTATTACCGTTTAAGTATGTTATTTGTGATATGGCTGGGAGAACCCGGAGTTACTCCCCCACTTACTGTGGTGTTCATGTTTTCACGAATGAACAGGTTGCTTGGATGGATTTTGGCTTGTTTTTGGGTTTGGGTGTGAGCTAGCGAGCGTTGGCCTCGACGATTCACCCATAGACGTTCTTAGCTAGTTGCTAAACAACTTTGATGTTTGATTACGTTTTGAGAGACTACGTCTCTTTGTAGTATATTATACTTTAGTTTGTAATTATTTGACATTCCTCGTACTTTTCTTTTGGCATGTAAAAATGTTTCAAAAATATCGTATCTTCCGCTATATAAATTGCATCCTTGTTATGTTTTATTTCCGCTATCGCGAGGGTTGTCACAGTTGATATCAGAGCCTATGACGCACACACGTGAACCCTAAACTTAAATTACTTGACTTTGAAATAATAAATGAGAGATGGGTAGAAATTAAGGACTTTACTTGGTAGTCTCTTTGTTTATGCTAAGTGTTAGGATTAACCTTGTTTGTTTTTATGTCTTAGGAAGATGGTTAGACCTCGACTAGTAGAGAATGTCATTCTAGAGGCTCTTACTCAAGTCCTACGAAACCAACAAGATGCGGCCAATGCTCAAGGTAACCAAGCCCCTCCTCATAGAGAAGACCATCACCAAGGAGGTTATGCTTTGGTGGCTAGCCAAATTGCTAGAAGCAAGATCACGCCGTATGGTGGAGAACCGGACCCTACCAAGCTCTCGGAGTGGTTTCGGGAGATGGAAAAGCAATTTGACTTGTATCAAGTCTGTGAAGAAGACAAAGTGAGGATTGCTAAGCATTTTCTTGTGAGGGAAGCTGACAACTGGTGGTCGATTACTAATCCCACCGCTATTCTTGAAATCAATTTCGGTTGGGAATGTTTCAAGGCTCTCGTTGAGGACCGATTTTACCCCAAAGAGCTCAAGCAGCAAAGACTCAAGGAATTCATCGATTTCAAACAAAGTGACTTGACGGTTCAAGACTTCACCACTCAATTCAACAAACTTTCTCACTTTGCACCAAGACTCATCAAGGATGATGAAGACCGAGCTTTTTACTATCGTAATAAGCTTAGTGCTTTGCTCCAAAGCAAAGTAAAGAGGAGTTCTAATTCTTTCGGGGAGTTGTACGATGATGCCCTTTGGGCCGAAAACTACATGAAGGCCGTTAGAGATGAAGCGAAGATGAAGTATCCATCTCCTTCCCCCTGTTTCAATCCAAGGTCAAACTTCCATGACAAAAGACCTTTCACTCCCTCTTCTTCTAATGCCTATGCTAGCAAGAGACGTTTCAATGCCCTCTCAGACGCCAATGCAAGAACACTTGTTCCTTATCACCCTCACGTTAACCCAAATGCGGCTCCTAAGCCTAATGCTCCCCGTCAAGTTCAAGCTCAAGGTCGAATTTGTGACGATTGTAGGAAACCCGTTCACCCCGGAGTTGGATGCTATGATAGGCCCCTCTTTTGCTTTTTCTGCAAGAAGTCGGGTCACCGCTTTCGTGAGTGCCCCGACCGTCAGACTCCCGCACCCGGTGCCAAAGCTAAAGGATCCATCTATGTACTCAGCTGAGCCGAAGCCGAAGCCGATGCTCACCCGGAGATCGTGACTGGTAGGTTCACTTCCTTAGATCAACCTCGTCTTCCTTTTCCGCCTACATATTTTACGTCTTATCGTAGTCGTTTGGCAATGCCTCCTGGCGTTCCTTGTATCATGTCCGCCTTCCATATCCTCTGGTGAGGTAGTATTCTTATTAGCTAATGTAAGAGTTGGTACGTGTGTTTTGAAGATGTTTCAAATATGGTACATAGCCGCCCTATTGAGCTAGTTTCATGTTTAGTTGATTATAAGAAATTGAGGATAAACCTAGGTTGAACCTCGTTTGATGGTTTTAGACTTTGAAACTTGATGTTGCAATATCATTTTGAGGATCGAGCTAAGTGTAATCATAGTTTGTTATTGTTAAGGATTATAGTGATTGCTTTAAAGGTTATTTGGAAATTTATTGTCTTTAAATGTTGACCCTATCAGGAATGTTTACTTTGTGGAATTTGGATTTGGTGACCAAACTTAAGGAATATTTTCATAAGCGAAGACCGTCGCATTTTAAGTTTTATTGAACCAAATAATTTGATTATGGTCGCATTGCCATATGTTTGGCATAATATAAGTGATTTGGGATTAGTACCTGACCTTTCTTGAGGTATTGTGATTTGACTTTTGAGGATGAGAAAGCCCATTGTAAATAATTTAGGATAATGAGTTTTGGAATGAATTGGATCAAAGGATTTTTATGGTAAGGACCGTTCACCTTGTGGTTGTTAGTAGAAGTGGTCCCCTAAGATGGGATTTCTTTGGTTAGTGGTTTCAGATATAGTATGATGAATCTAAGGATACTATAGTACATTAAAGGACCTCTCCTGCAGATTTCAAACTATGGACCTTAGTCGATGCTATTTAGGTTTGAATAGTTAGGTTGGTGACTTGAGGTCTCGTAATTATGAAAATTTTTAATAGGAATCTAATGATTGAAAATGTTGAGGTGTAACTTGGGTAAATTACATTCTCTTGAGTACTAGTTTATTCGTGAGGTTGGCGATGTCGAGTTGCGAGCGACCTTTGAATTATCATGGATGAGAGATAGGTTTGGAGTTCATCCCTCTCTTTTCCCTCGAATTGACCCTTGCTCAATCTGCTACTCTTCAATCCTTCCCCTTTTTGGTCCATTTTGCTTATTGAACGTACCTCTTAGTGTCGCGATTGGTGATTTTGAAGTTCGAGTCGCTCTATGGACGTGTAATGTCTTCTTATTTTGATTTTATCTTTGAGAAAACTTTCTAATTTCCATACGGTATTTCTAATCCAACTTTTCAAAGAAGTCTAGAGATGGATTTTGTACCCTCTTTTTGGAGAAAATAGATTTCTTTCGCTTTTATATTTGGATTTTTGCGTTTGGTTGGATGTTTGGACTTGTTATTGGAGATGTATGGTGGCTAGCCCTGCCCTTACTAACGCTCGTTTGATTTTCGATTTCACTATTTCGACATTGATTTGATCTGGATAACTAGAGTACTCGTTCGCGACGGGCGCTCTTGTGATTCGTAAATAAAGTCTCGCACTTATGAAAAATCTCCTTAAACCGTTTTCGGGAAGAACATCATTTCATAAATGTTTCCCTTGTAAAAGCTTTCGTGTTAATTTAAAAAACCGATTCTTGTCTTTGACACTTTTGTTTTCTATTCTCAAGTTTGGAGGACGAAACTTTTTAAAAGGTGGGGAGATTGTAACACCCGCAAATGTACCCTATTTTATTTTAAAAAATTATTATACGGATACTAGTTAGCGTAATTTTAGATTTAGTCAAGAACTTAATTTCCCGTGTCTAATTTAGCAAATCTGAGTTCGTATTCGGACTCTACTCGAAATTCCGTGTGGGTTACGCTTTAAGCCGCTTTTGGGCTTTTTCCCCCATATTTCTCCACTCACCTTTATAACCCTACCTCCCTCACTTTTTCCACTCACCTTCTTCCTCACCAAGTAACCAAACCCTAAACCCCATTTTTGAATCAACTCAAACTTCTTACTACTCCTTCATTTCTCACTCAAATCCTTTAATTTTCATCATAATCTTCCCCTCTTATCGTCCTCTACCTTTTGTGGTAATAAAATTACCGTCTTTCTCATTTTCAATTTATCCGCCTTTCTCAAAGGTGAATTATATTCATCTTTTGTTGTCTTTGTATAGGTGGAGACCTTCAAGACCCCGACAAAGATTACTACCTCGTGGAGGAGGACCAGACGACGATTGAAGACGCACAAAGGTAACGGTGAAGGGTTACTCGATATCAATACGTGTTTTAAATGCTTTACTTGATGTTTACCAAACGTCTAGTGACGATTACTAGGTATTTAGTATAGTTTGATGTTGGTAAATGTGTTGGAATTGAATGTGTAGCTATAGGATTTATGTTGGTTGATGTGTGATGATGATTGTTGATAATGGATGATGATTATTGGTGAAGTATGGTGATTTTCGTGCATGTGTAGTCCCAGCTGACAGGCTGGGAGTGAGGCTGATGTGAAATGGGTGTTTCGAAATAGTTTTGGTAATATATAAGTCTCAGCCGGCCGACCGGCTGCCGGTCAGCCGACCGGCTGAGACACCCCCCCCCCCCCTCATTCCTTCCTCTTTTCTCAAATGACTTGTGGTCCCAGCCAGGTAGTCGGCTGCCGGTCCCCCTGACCGGCTGGGAGTCCCCTGTATTTTCAATGTTTTTCGTTTGTTGCTGAAGTGCCAGCTGGGTAGCCGGCGGCCGGTCCCTTAACCGGCTGGTACCCTCTGTGATCTTTTCTTCATTTCTTTTCTCATACATTCACTTATAATAGTTTGTATGGTTCGTTTATCGTATAAATTTACGTAATAGCATTAAATATCCATGTTTAGAATATATGATATTCCACTCGCTTATATCGCATGTTTCGTGACGGTTTTTGATATGTCCCCCTTTGAGTCGGTTTTACTGAGCACTAATTGTTGAGTGCTATGAACTCTCATTTCCCGGTCATACTTTATACCTGTTAGACTTAAATGTCGGAGCGGTGAACTGTAACCGTCATGCCATTGTGCATTTGTTTAGTGGGGATATGACGACGTTGTTAGGAGGCGAACGCAATGCGTTGATCGACCCGACCGTCAAATGTTGTATCCTTACAAGGTGGTTTCATTGCATGTAGCGTACTAGCTTGACTTTTTACTATAGATCTCTTTCCGCCTCTTTCGTGTGGTTTAGCCGAATTTGGGGTACTCCACGTCTTTGTATGATCGAGTCTTGGATGTGGAACGTCATTGTAACAACCCGAAATATACCCTATTTTTCTAGTGAAAATATTTACTAACACTTTTCAGTAGAACTTAAGTTTTTAAAATAGGAATTTTTGTTCGGAGTCTTATTTTGAAATTCCGCGTTCGTATTTGGAATTTCTGAGAGATTTCATGAAAAGACCGTTTTTAGTCATCTTTGACTTTTCTTGACTTTTAAGTCGTCTTTGACTTTTCTTGACTTTTTGAAAGTCGTCATTGACGTTTCTTGACTTTTAAGTCGTCCTAAACTTTTCTTGACTTTTAAGTCATCTTCGACTTTTCTCGACTTTTCAGTCGACTTTGACTTTCGTTGATTTTTCCCGACTCGCCTTCATAAGTTTGAAGACCGAAATTTTATTTAAAAAAATAATATTTTTGATTTATTTTTATTTAGATTTATTAAGATTTATCATAATTTAATATAATTATTTTGAATTTATTCGGAATTTAAAGAATAACTTTTACGGTTTAATTCCGAACGTCAATTAACGATTCCCGAGTCATCGTAAATCCCGAAACAAAACCGAAACTCGACTTTGGCATGAGTCACACGCCCATGTCATCGTTTTCCACTCACGTTAGATATTTTAATTCTTTTGATTAAATTAATAAGAATATCTAAGATATTTTCAACTTTATCGATCAGTTAACGAAAATTACGCAAATCGCTAAAAATCAGACCCGCTTTCTCTCCTATCCTCACGGTTTTTCTTCTCTCTTTGACCTTGATATTTTCTTTCTTTTCATTACAATAACATAATATCTTGATATTTAAATCAATTAACTTAATATCTAATTAATTACGGTAATATAATTATTATACCGGGTCAATTCCATAACAACAATTACAAAACCCAACTCACTATTTTGGCCTATATTTACACGGCACTCATCCACTCATTCCTACTCACAAACAACTTTTCATC